>VZRF01002385.1:14317-65022 GCA_013396875.1 Vireo altiloquus
CCTGGGAAACCCATCCTGCATCCCTGACATCAGCCAGCATCCCGGGAAACCCATCCTGCATCCCTGACAACCCATACTGCATTCCTGACATCAACGAGCATCCCGGGCAACCCACATAGTCCTGACATCTAATGACTGTTTCTAGTCAGGCTTTTTGGACACCTTCTTTGCTATCCTTGCTTCTCAGTATGCCCTACAGATTTGTCTACTGTCACTGCAGGCAGATCTCTCTTGCCCAGTCCACTGATGTCACAGAGGAGCTGCAGCTTCCTTCTTGCTCTTCTGTTCCCATGTGTCCCCTCTGGGGACAACACCCAACCTAAGGTGTCCCCTGAAGTCTCTACCAAGATCTGAGTCACCTCTCCTGTAGCATTACCACCTCTTGTGTAAATTAGGAATGGGTGATCTCAGGGAATAACCCAGCTTGTGCTGCAGAGATTGGATCCTATGCCCTCCTGCTGCTGCTGCTAATTGTCCACAGCATATTCCAACAATGGCCAAAACTTCCTCAGAAATTTAGGATTTTCTAAGCCACAGTTGAAGAACAATACCACCACCTGCTCAGTTCTCCTGAAAACAGTTCACTCAACATTTTTGTGTTTATAATATTGCTTTAGGCTCTCCTTAGTTCCTAAAAATACTGTAAAGGCTTAGGCAGACTACTCTCTGAAGCCCCATTTGAAAGCTGGCAGGTCTTTGTCGTGGTGTGGAGAAACAAAAGGGTCAGAGGACTTCAAACATGAGTTGACAGCATTTGAGAGTTGGGCTTTTTGCTATAGTACAATAAGAAAGAAAAGTTTTCAGTTACTGCATGTCCATTCTACACAATGGCATACATTTACCCTATGTTGCCAATTTCAGTTTCATGTCAGATTTTGACACCAATAAACTAACAATCAGACACCTGCTGAATGCAATTTACAGTCACGCACTCATTTCCTGTGACATCAATATAGATGAGTATTTTCTGTGGAAGGCCATTCTGCTGAACTGGACAGTGGAGAGAAATTTGAAGTCCATGTAGCGTTTTCCCAGTAAAATGTCTAGCTCTTTCACAAAGCAGTAGAAAACATGGACATACAATCTTAGGACTTGAGCACCTCTTCCCTTGTTAAATCTCATAGTTCTCTTTCTTGGAGAGAATGAAGGTTTGCAGTCGTATGCTAGCCTTGTAAATGCATTCATAAGTGTTATTTGTCCCATGGGGAAGAGTAGCAGAAGACTGTCTTGTACTGTTACCCTCCTAGTTGTTTCTGACATTGTCAGGAGGAATGACTGCTGCCAGAGGAGCGACAGTCTCACTTCCCTCACACCATGCTGATCTCATTAAGGATTGGATGTCTTTCCCCTGAAGATTGCTGCTGAATCCCAACAACAGTGTCATATTGGGGGCACATGGGAACACTTGTGTCACCAGCCAGTAGACAACCCTGCAGCAGTTTCTCCAGAGTCTCTAGTTCAGCCTCTCTGCTGTGCCCTGAACATTATCTGTAAAGTTTCAGCCACCCAGCTTTAAAAAAGCAACCAAGAAATCTGCTGCTGCCCTGTCCAGGTATTTTGTACAATGAAAAGGTATTCCTGCCCCTTCTTGGCTCCCCACCTTACCTTCTACTTTTTCTGACTTCGCACACCTATGGACAAAAAAGGCAGCTGTTTTCCTTCCTGTAAGCTTCCCTAGCCAAACAAATCTCCTAGTAGATCACAGCACTTGACGAGAAAACAAAGGAATAAAGTTTGTTTTCTTAAAGGGACTATTGATTAAGCATCTTTAGGATCAGTTTGAATCCTAGAATGCTAATAGATTTTGGTTTTTAAAGATCCCATGGTACACTGTAAAATACAAAACCATTCTATCTGGCCAAAGTCTTGACAGAGAGGAGGCTTTGTATCTGATCTTTATATACTGGTCCTAAAGGTCTACTTCAGCAATACTTAGCACAATGTTATCACTATAATGGGCACCAGGAGCACCATCTGACCATGCATGCTCTCACTGAACTCAATGGTGCACAAAATTCTGTCTTACAAAGGCGTAATGGGTGTTATGGACCTGAGGGCTCTAAAAAGCCTTAATGGCCCTGCTGGGACCTTTATTTAAGCTCAGAACTGAGGTCCTTTAGAAGGTGTGGTGGTCTCTGGCTGTGGCTCAGTGGTGGCTGCTGTTCCTCTGGTCCTTGAGCTGTAGGCTGCTCGCTCACCTTAGCCTCAGACCTGCCTCCAGACCCTAGATGCACCTTTGGACCTGAACTCTGGTTCACCCTGTTCCCTCACTGAGGTTCTGTTATGCTGAGCTGTGGACCGCAAAGGCCCTGCCAACCTTGGAATGTCCCTCTAGGGAGGTTTTAAACTGTGCAGTGCCCTGACAATAGGTTCCTGTGCTTTCTTGTATGATAATGCACTTCATGTCCTGATATAAAATATGCATATTGATCAACAGGACGGATAGGCTTTGGGGCAGAGGCTGGGCTGGATTCAGCTTTGTTACTTAGAATGTGTGTTCTATACAGAAGAAAGGTAAATACAAAAGCCTTAGGCTTATTAAAAATATCTAACTGGCTTAATGTTGTGGGGTGTGTCTTTTGCACTAGTCGATAACAATCACCTTTACTGTGCAAAAGTCATGCAAGTTATTCATAGGAGGCTATATTTTTCTTACTATGTTTATTTTAATAGTAGCTAATCCTGCAGTGTGTGCTAATACGAGCGCATGGGGAGGGAGTATCTAATGGTGAAAATGAGTTTTCAAGTTAGCAGACATGGGCTTTTTGAATCCATTTGAGTGTCTGTCCAATGGCTGAGTCCTAGACTACACATACCTGACAGTCCTGACCCTGGCAGACCTGTGTAGCTACTTACAGCCTGTCAGAAGCCAGTATTACTTGAGCACTTCAAGCTCTCTACATGCATAAACTATTGCAGGAACAGACTTCGTAACTCTGAAGCTTTGGAAGTTCTATTCAACCTATTATAAACATGCAAAGTACTCCATTTTTCTCATATCTTCCTTTATTATAAAAAGAAATTAAGATTAATAACAGCTATATGTAGCAACTGAATGTTACATCTAGCTTATAGATGATCATAGGGCACGAAATGCAGTTTTTTGAGGAAGAGATAAAGTTATTTAAAAATTCTCATCCTATTTCAGTCCTAAGTTGGGATGTTTCCATCTTTGGCAGTCTACTCTTCTGCTTGAGGGCATGCCTATGGGTCAGTGATAATCCAGGCAGTTTATATGCAAAAAGGAATTCTGCAATTTTTACTTAATTGCCTCCCTAACTGCATCAAGGCATTCTGACTTAGAACATGGCAGTTTGGGGCCTCCCATTACAAGACCTCCCACTGTCTTAAATTGGCCAGCTTGAAAATAACTCAAAGTTACTTCTAGAACTTCCTAGTGTTCAACACAGGCCTGATTTTTCTCCCAGGATTAAACATACAAGTTGCTGAAAGTTTTATCTACAGAATGTTACAAGATCTTTTTTCAGCTAAAATAATTCTTAGGAGTTAGACCTCTGAATGCACAGCAGAATACTTAAGGTCATGCAATTTTGAAGTTAGAGGTGTTCTATGTGTTTAGTTTTCTTTTGCCCTTCCTCCTTTCTTTGTAACATTCTTGTTACTCCTGCTCCTACTTTCATCTGTTAATTGCAATGGAAGCCAGAGATGCACAGCCTTGCACTGTAGGAATAAAAACACATCTGAACTTGTATGTAGAGCTCTCAGTCCCATCTGATCCCTCTCCACTTCAGCCAAAACCGCTGAGCCTTCTGCATCTGAGTCTTTTATGCCAGGTTGTTCCTGTGCTGTTCCTGAGAGGATAATTATCACAACACGAGTGACATGTGAACCATAGCCTTTGTGGTAACAGACTTCTGAGATTTATAAGCCACTTACACAGAATCCGTGTCTCATTGTTTTTCTTGAGCTGTATTTGAACAAGAAACCCCTCATCACTTATGAACCCACCCCAAGCTCTTCACCAGCTCAGCAAATCTGAAATCCATGTAGGAGTTATTTTGTCATATAGCTAAGCTCTTGGATAAGAGGCAGTGGGGCAGCCCCTTGACAAAGGCAAGTTCCTTGCAGAAAAGAAGCCCCTGTCAGGCTAGGGCTTTCCATTCAGGGCATGGGATTCTCCTGAAAAAACTGAACTGTCTCGAAGTCACCTCAGAGAGCAGAGGTAATCAGGAGCTTGCACAGACCAAGTATCTGCTGAGAAGTTTGTCCCAGAGAGTGACACAGCATTGCTTTCCATGGGAATCTTACTTGATGCCAGTATATTGCTCAATTCCTTGACCTGTTACCTTACATCTCACCTTTACATGCCTGCACTTTTCAGCCTTCATGTGTTACGGGCTTTGAATTCATAGTTAGCAATTGCTAAAGAAATATTCACCCCATCTTGGACACAGGATTTCAGAATGGGAACATGTAAGTCTGCCTAAGTGTTATCTGTGTCTTTTGAGAGGACAAATCTGGTGGAAGAGAATTGGGTGGTGAGGTAAGCTAGAGCTGAGAGCTGACCTTGTGTCACACTGAGCTGCTGCTGCCGAGAAAGTGTGTGTTTGCCATCCACTTCAGGTGGTGCTCAAGGCTTGTGCAAGACTTTGTAACTGCAAAGAACAGGTTTCAGCCTGCCTTAAAGAGAAAATTAAATCCCAACAGGGAGTAAAAGAGGGTATAAAAAACCCACTTCTCCGGAGAAGTGATCAAATAATGCAAAGTTTATGAAGAATGCAGGGATTAAGTCCTTAATTCTTTTGAGAAAAGATATGTGGTAACTTTCTAAAAATAAATTGACTTTTCAGAAGTAATTTCTAAATAATTATGTTGTAATTTGGAAATTAGTTTTTCTTAACTCCTGAATTAGTGTGTACACCCCTAGAAGTATAGGGGCAAAATCAAATCTGAGTATGAGTAACAATTCTATGAATGCAACTGGTAATAATGTAGTCTTTTTTTAATTTTTGAAATGTCTAAACAATAGAAATAACTAGGTATTTTAGAAATATCTAACCAAAAGGGTATTTGAAAAATTAACCATTTTGGTACTAGTGTGATTTTATTTTATTGGTTTTAATGCTATATTAATTACACTATACTGTATAATTACGTTAGTATTTCAGTATTAATGAACATCAGTTAATATTTTTAATAACAGGCAAGATAAGAAAGAATCTGTGAGCAGAGAGCAAAAGAAATTGCTCTTTCCACAAGATCTACTTTTATCTGGGTTGCTCAAATAAATGACTCAAGCAGCTGCTCCAGAAAAAGAACTCAGTGTGGCAGGTTTTTTTAGATTCATATTTACTTAAGCCAGCATTCAGTAGGTCAACTACACTCAACAACTTTCAGGTAATCTTTGGAGCTCTGACAGCCTGTTCTAGTGGAAGGGGATTGAAACAAGATCAGCTTTAGGGTCCTTCCAAGTCAAACCAATCTGTGATTCTGTGATCTTCAACAATTTACCTCTAGGACAAAGATTTTTCTCTACAGATTACCTCACTGAACTCTGCTCCGATATGCTCTCTCATATAATGAAAATACTTTTTCACCTTTGCAAAGTATTTTTTTGCTCATACCTATATGTATAATAAATACAAGATTTAGGGAAAGCAAGTTTCCCGTTACAGAAATGCTTTCAACATTAAAAAATAAATTATTTTCAGGACGATTTTGAGTGGAATTTGGCCTTACTGACCCAATCATGTAAAAGGAATTGGTGACAATAAGGTCAGGGGTTCATCTTGAAGGGTTTTTTTATTAACTCAATATTTTTTTCTGCCTCTGTAGAATATAGACAGTGAATGTATCTTACAAAGGCATCAACCCATTTGCATGTGCAAGAAGAGAAGTTATGTTCAAGTTGTAAAGCAAACAAAAGAAGTTGAAGGCTTAAAGTACTATTTGTGTTTAAATGAAAGTTTATGAAATGTTGCCTTTTTCTCTCAAGTCAAAACACAATAATCTCATTTCGTCAGAGGTGGAGAGAAAGGAAACCTGTGAAACGGGAATTTTATTCTGAAGATGGTTCTCTGAATTTTACAGTATGTTGGTTTGAAGGATCTGAGTCGTGATGACATGCATTTTTCTGCCCACTAGCTCAGGGTGAGGTAAGCCAGCCTTTCTGCATACTAGCTGAGGCATTAAGCCCAGTCAGTTGTCTCCATGAGATTTTCCTTTTCCACCAGTGGTGAACTGAGTAAATGTAACTACGGTAGCTTAAACTGTGAAAATAGTCTCAATTATTTTGTGGTTTGTAAAGCATTTATTAGTGCCCAAAGTGACTATTATACCTTCAACAAATGCTTTTATAAATCATGTGATCTGCTATTCTTGCAAAAAAAGACAGAAATTATACCAGTATGTATTAAACAGGAGCCCATCTAATGAGTTCACAACAATTGATGATCACTTCAAATAACCCTTTTTCTTATCCAGTTGAATTACAAACAATTAACTCGTAAGTTTCAGATCATATATCTTGACAGTCACACATTGCACTTTTTGTGTATTATACAGTGGTTTATGTACAGAAATGCCTGGAAAGTATGTCTTGTATCTAAATCAACTGTACCTCTGACAATGAACATGTATTTACTAAGACTGAGCAAGTTCATCCTGACGAGATGAAACATAAGAAATAGATAAGTAAGACTTAAATCCGGGTAAGGCCCAGATATTTCCAGAAGTCTTGGAAGGGTGTTGTGTTTTCCTGCATTGACACTGTCTCCTGTTAAAGACAATTTATGTATGTGTAAATCTTAAGTGGGCTTGTGGCATCCTTTAACAATGCCTAAAGAATTCCCCACATGGTACTTTGGAGGACTTGTGTGTGTTAGAAGCAAGTTTCTTTATTGCTTGTAGACAAGCTTGCTCTGTGCTGTAAGGCATTTGGGTCTCACCAGGAGGAAAAAGTAAGACATTTGAAGGCTTGAGGTGTTCATTGCTCTTCCTGTTAGTGGCAGGTAGTTCCCTGTCTGCTTGCACACTCCCACACTGCCCTGGGAAATGTTGACTGCACTGGTGCAGGCAGAGCAGGAAGAGATGGAGTCTTAAGCCAGTCAGTTTCTGGGTGTACCCAGGCACAGTACTCTTTCATGTAGTGCTGCACTTCCTTAGCCAAGTATTTTAGACTATAGACTATAAAAAGTGCTCCCCAGATCAGCTTAAAAGGTAGAGATATCTGTTAGATTTAGGGAGCTTATTATGTGCTTATCTCAGGCAGAAGGCTATAAGATTTCCTTTCTTCAATGAAAAAGAGGCCGCTAAGGAGCTTCAGAAGGTGGGATGTGTCTTGCCACTGAAGAAAGGCTGTTCTTAGCATATTTATGATAAATAAGCTGAAGAACATAAATTTGAATTTCACAGTTCTAATGGCTTATAGAACACAGAGGATTACTTGATTCCATGAATTTAGGCAGAAACTTTTCACTCTTGAAACATGAATTTGGTTGCTAAGGCCAAAAGAAATGCTTTATTGCAAACATCTCTTCCTCCTTCACAGGTGTCTCTGTCAAGCCACCCAAAGTGTGGTTGTCAGGAAAATCTTCTCTAGTCAGTGTTCCATGTCAGGAATGCCATGCCTGCTCTGAGCTGAAGTGCACACCGATACAAATACCTAATTCTACCTGCTTACACGGACTGTTGAAACTTTATGAACAACAGATGCCAAATTCACAGAATTATTTCCTGCATCTTACCAGTTCTTTGTGGAAACATTAAGGGAGAAAAGCAATTTCCTGTAAGGAAGATCTAATGTCTCTACGTGAAAGCACCAAGTCCCTGCAGAGCAGGGGTTTCACATACTGTATCTCTGAGCCAGGTGCAGTCAAGTCAATGGGAAGACTCGGGAGGAAATTAGTGAGCGCTTCGCTGTCTGTCCATGGATGCTTGGCTGTGTGTTAGCCCTGACAAGTGCTTTCATTCAGCAGTGTCATGGACAGCTGCCACCGTTTCTCTTGATGAGCCAGTTTGATGTCATGCTTTGTTCCAAAGGCTTGCTTGTACTGTGTGTTCAGGGGAAATACACCTGTAAGGCTTTGCAGGGGGTAGAAAGGGACAATTTTACTCGTAAAGACCACATTCTTTTGTTGGACAGTATGAAAAAATAACGGTAATCTTTTCAAATTAAACTAAAGGAAAAGGCCATGCATTTATCTTTGAATGTTACAGCATCCCACACATGCAATATATAGAGGCTCCAAATTATCCTAGGTCTAATTACTATGCATGGACAAAAGAAGAGAGTCCTTGTCCTGAAGAGTTTAAACACATTAGTTATTGCTTATGAACAAAGCTTTAGAAATTAGATGTCAGAAGTCTTTCAAAAATCACATATGACAGCGATCAGATAAATAAATTGTTATAACAATAGCATCACAAATTGTCAGTTATTCTCTTTAACTTGAATGTCATCTGATATTTCACCATCAATAAAAGTCTGCTTTCCATACAGCTGGTTGCAAGCCTCATTCCTTATTTCGTTCCTTTTTTCCCATTTTTTCCCATTCTTCAGCCTTTCCCTCAAACCTAGATGAATCCTGCAATCCATGAGGAAAAGGAACCCTGTTTACAGCTCAGGCTGCTGAGCTTTGAAAAGTTTTTACTGTATCTTTACAAGCAAACCAAGTACACCTGAGACTGGCCCTGAACTGTGGCATTGCCTGGGGTTGCTGTAACGCAAGGGCAGGATCCAGCCCTTGGCCCTGTTGACTCTCAGTCCATTTGCCTCAGTCCATGGATCCAGCCTGTCCAGGTCCCTCTGAAGAGCCTTTCTGCTCTCCAGCAGATCTACATTCCCACCTAACTTCGTGTCATCCACAAATTTATTAAGGGTGCACTTGACCCAGGCAGCCAGATCATCAGTAAAATATTAAATTAATCTGGCCCTAATACTGAGCCCTGCAGCTTTTCCATACTTCTAATATATCTGTATCTTAATTTGAAAGGACAAATCCAGTGACAGAAAATAATCTGGCTTCTCAGTCTATCAGCAGCGTAGAGTAGAACTTGGCTCCTTCCATTGCCAATAGGAATGTGAAATGGAACTGCACTGTTTAAAGGATATAAAAAATAGCTTTCCCTTACGTTAGGTCTTTATGATCCAGTCAAAAGGACATGTGACACTAACGATATTAGGCAACCCCATCCAAATGTTTCACTCTATTTCTAGAGCCAAGAATGGATACATTAATGATGTTTCCAAAGTAGTTGATAGAAATGTTGGGAGCTATTTATCATTCCTTAGTATCCATGACTGTAATGAGGAAGACTTCAGAAATGGAAGAAATGAGCACAGCACTTGTGATGATAATGGCATTGAACTGTTGCAAGTATTCAGGAGCAATCCATGACACATGACTAGTCAGATTTCCCATTTGCCCACTCCTTAGCACTTAATATTTGAGAGAAGAGAAAGTACTGATAATTCCAGTGTGGTTATGTTTAAGAAGCAGTGTGATAATGGAATTAATTTTTGTGCTATCCTTACTCTATAGTATCTACTATATTAAAGAAATCTAACCAGCCATAGAACTACTTTTAAAGGCAAAATTAAATAACAGCACCTGAGCACGTGAAATTCTGTAGATAGAAATGGTCATCAAGTCAACTTGGCCAAAGTAGAATGATGGACTTTCAACAGCTTTTGCAGTGTCTTCAATTACATGCTTCAGTGTTTTAAATGCAGGATTGAACATGTTGAAAATTCTGAAAGTTCAAGGAATAGATCTTGTTGACTTTGCAAATACGAAATCAGAGAATTCAAGTGATTTGAACCTGTCAACAGGATGACAGTAACTAGGAAAAAAATGGCAGAAATCCCTTTGAAGAGCAGTCATTTATTTTTACCTCATACAGGAAAAAATGGCAGCAACTAGAGTTCACCTGGTTCTGACCAAAGCAAAGTGAACCAGCCCCTTTTGTGTCCTTCACAGTTCCCACCCAAAGTCCTTTGTTAGTGATGGTGATACAGCCTCTTATGCACAACCCTTATGTGCAAACATGCTTTAGCGCTGTTTAAGGACACTGGTTTCTTGGCTTCCCCGTGAAAAGGGCCAGATGATATATGCAATAGCCTCCATGAAAAGGGCCAGAGGATATATTCAATACCACAACATGACTCCTGAAGGTGAGCAAAAATCCTCCTGTGCTTCTGAATTCAAATGTTTGGTTTGTATCAAGAAAATGAAACTTACTCTGAAGGTCTGAAATTTTGACTCTGGTTCCTTGTTTTACTTTCTGATTCTTAGTAGGATCATAAAAGGTTGCCCAAAGCTACTTAAGGAGAAAACTTGATCAGTCAAGATGGTTCAACACCTGGGAGAAACATCCAAAATTCTGAATCTGGGCTATGACAGTTTAGGGCTTATTCTCCCCTTAATTTCTTTATATACAAAGACTTATGGGATTTCTGTGCCTGTTCAGTATGTTCCAGTGGAAATATGAAGTGAAGAAGGAGAAGTAAGAATTAGGTAGGGCATTCAGCTTCCCAAACTTAGATAAAAAACAAGTCTCTGACTGAGTGTGGCTTGTACATGAAGTACCACTACAGACATCCGTGGCATCATTTGGCCATGATGTTTTAAATAATGCAATGCCCACAGATAGCTCAGGGTTCAAAAATATTTCTTTTCAAATTATTTCTTTTGAAAAAATTGTGCTAAGTATCATGTTAGCTGTGATTGCTGAACTCTGAATAATGTTGGTCTTTGCTTAATGGTCTTCAGCATTATTGAAAATCTGGTTAAATTTTTGGTTGACTGAGACTTCTATTGATTCAGAGACATAAGTCTTTTTCTTCACAAAAGTGAATTACCTGAGTGGAAAAATACCAAGTAATTTATGTTCAGTTCTTCAGTGGAATGGTAGAGTAGATATGTTTCTTCTTAGTCTCTATACTATAATACACTCAAGTATTTCATTAGAATTGTGAAATAAATCAGAGAATTGCTAATAGTTGCCATTAGGTGAATCTTAGGTGAAGATTATAGCAAATCTAATAAAATTAAATGGATATAATAAAAGGCAAAATGAAAGAAAAATATTTCCTTCCTCATGGTAGACAGTTGTCTGTAGCACAAGCTCTTCTGAAGACAGGTTGGGTGGATTGTAGAAAATGTTAAGATACTTTATAGCAGCGTCTATATAAAACAGCAGGAAGCTTGGGGAAGTATTGATAAGAGCATGAGAATACATGAAGAAGCACATTTGATGTTCTTGATCAAAGAAATAGTCAACTGTTGTTCCTTTCAGAACTTTAGATGCATTTTTATGAATAAACAAAATTCTTTAAAAGAAATATACATTCCTTATGACATCAATATTTGAGTCAAATAGAAATAAAGTTATAACTCTGAATTTTGGCTATTTGGGAGACAGTAACTTCCTGTATGTTGAGAGACAAATGTATAATAATTTGTGGTTTCCAAACAACTGAAATAAATTACAGCACAATTTTTCATCTCTGAGCCTGCTTTTTGTTAAGAAAGGCTGACAGAAAATAGCAACAAATAAAAATTCCAATAATGCAATATTTATTCTGCACTGGTCAAGTAACTGCATAAGAACAGTGCTGAATCTGGCTTAATAATTCTAGCTCTAGGAATTCCCTATGTCTACAGTGAGTAATAGGTAGAAATACCACAAGTACTTCAAAGTAAACTGGTTCAGATTTGATGGCACTACAGGAAACTCTACCTAGGCAAGTTCAGCTGAACTCATGCTTGGCTGGAAGCTGCTCTGCATGCATTTCACTGGGAAATGTAGCTCAGCCTGTGCAACTGAGAACTGCTTAGATTTGGACAGCATTTATTTTGCTGAAGAGAACAATGCTTCTGCACATTTTGTCATATTAGCTGCTTATAAACACAGAATTTACAACATCACCAAGAACCGAGATCAGGACTTGGCCGAAGTTACTGTGTGGGTAAGTACATTTCAAAAGGAGAATTTTAGTCTTCTTCTAGTCTAAATTAAAATCAGAGTAAGCTGAAGTTAACATGCTGTCTTGGCATTGACACTGAAATGGGAATGCCAGCTCTTCCACTCTTGTCACTATCCAGCTTCCAGATGTGGCTGCCTTCCAGGGATGGCTCAGCACTTGCTTCACATCTTTGAAGGATATTCTAAGCCCAGCCTGTGGGCAGCACAGGAAGTGCTTCTTCCTGCTCTGATATCCCTGTTATGAGAAGCAGCCAGAGCAGCAGAGTGCCTGCTGACAGGCACAGTGCACTCCAAGCACGGCTGGAAAGGAATTACAGCACGTGGCTCTGCATCAGTTCCACTACCACTGACCTACAACAATTAAGGCAGAAAACCAGTTGTGCAGGGCTTTGGTTTTGTGTTGTTTTTGTTTGTTTGTTTGTTGTTTGTTTGTTTTTGTTGGTTTTTTTTATTATTATTTCTGTCTGTCTTGAAAAATGAACCTTAACAAAAAACCAGACCTTTTAATTTTAGAGGTATTACAGTTTTTTGGTGGTGAGACCTTCTTTTTATTGACATTTGTTTTAAGTCAATATCTTAGGTGGACAGCAAAAAATGCAATGCTACCATGTCTTTAAAATGATTTTTTTAAAGTTATAATGCCCTCATAGAATGACTGGTTTTCAGGAAAAGTCAGTGAAAAGATGTAAAAATCTTCTAAACATTCAGATCCCTTTTTATTATTCAGTTGATTTAGGATTGTGTAGAGAACTAACTTGAAAGAATATTTCTGGTTTAGTGCCTAAGTACGCATCTAGTAAATATCTCCCAGGAGAAAAACTCAGCTGAAACAAGTCTGGGCTTTTTGTGTCTGGACAAGTCTGGGCTTTTTCTGTCCGGAAAAATGGCAAAAAATATAGCAGAGGTGAAAAAGACATAGTTCTTGCTTTATCATGCAGATATTCCAGATGAGTGTAAATTTTTTTGTGAAACTTTCTGTGCCTCAGCCTTTCAACAATCAAATGAGTAAAGGTTTTGAAGGCTACATTTCCAGCTTGGATGTATTAGCTATGTACCAATGGAGCTGTGTAAGCCTAAAGTGCTATGGATATGGCCATATGTTAGTTAATATCATAAATCTTTGCTGTAACTAGCTTGTATAGATATATTAGATAGTTATACACTGTCTACTTTTCACATCATGCAGTGTAGTTGGGTTTTGGCTGTTAATGAAGGTGGAGCGAAATTTCACAGCTGACTTTCTAAGTGGCTTATGAGAGTGAAACCTGAAAGGACAGCTATAGAACAACAGATTATTTCTGAAATGAAATTTGCATTCTANAGGCTTATGAAAGTGAAACCTGAAAGAACAGCATTCTGAAATGAAATTTGCATTCTATTGTAACCACATTTTTCATTTTGTGTTTCTCTGATCTATGTCATTCCTAGCAGGACCCACAGCACTGTAACATTATGCTGCAGACATCTGTACCACATTAAAACTCAGCAAATACATTAATAAATCAAAATAACATCAACTGTAGAGTCCACATTCGTACACGCACACAGAGGTTTCAAAAAACAGGTGAGCTAATTTCTCTCAGCCACTTCCTTGCTTTGTATTTCCCCCAAAAGATGATGAAGGACTTGGCTTTTAAAACACTTTCCAATGAGTGAAGTGGTCTGTATAATTCCGCTTTCCCACAGGCTGCTGCATTCTGTGCAGGAAGCCCTCTGCTCCACACTGCCATGGAGCCAGTCGTGCTGCAGAGGGTCCAGGACTGCCAGGTCTCCCAGGCCAGCTTGTCCCACTGGTTACTCATTCACAGGGCACAGCTGAATGGACACAGGAATGGGGCCTCTAAGCCCCCAGTGGGGCCTCTAAGCCTCTAAGGGAGCAGTTTGGGCCTGAAATGGATGTCACTAGGGCACTGCACAAATTCCTTCTGGTCTGTGCAAGGTCCCAGCAGCCCAGTACATATCCTTGTGCTGTGCTTTCTTGTTGTTACAGTCCTGGTTCATTAATGACCAGGAGAAATAGTTCCTTATGGTTGTCACCCTCTATGGCTCTTTGTGGCTCAGGGAACCTGTGAGAGATGGGGTCCAGACCTAAGGCACTTAACACCACAGCAGTGCTTCATCTCCTCACCCCTTTACTCCACGAGTAAAAGCTTTCAGACCTTTAACACACCTTGCTCCTCACCCCCTTCAGTCCTGCTTACACCAAGTGCTAAAATCCTCTTTGAACCCTATCCTTTGAGCTAGCATGAGGAGCACAAGGCTCCAGTGAACAGACGGCTGACTTGAACTCTGGCCAACACTGAAGGAACATGGTCAAATAATTTCACCCTCTGGGAGTGTCTCCTCTGCTGGCAAAACTACAGTGTATGAAAGCAGTCAAAGACAAACTTCAAAACATACCCAGTCCCTGCATGAAACTACTAAGCCTTTCCTAAAACTAGGAAACACAAGAAAAGCTGGTTGTAGTGTGACTTATGTAAGCAATGCAAGGTATAGAACAGTCAGAACAAAGAGATGTCACTCAGCTTGCACAATGTGTGGTTAAATGCAGGCACTGCTCTGATTTATGGATGTACCTGCTGGACTCTAACGTTAGGGGTTTTTATAGGGGAGATACCATGGCTGCAAACACGCCCTGTGATTTTGTAATCACTCCTGCAGGAATCCTGGTTCTGGCCTCTGCCTGGCTGTATTTAACCCACTGATGATTCAGACTGCACGTCTGTCTGTGTGTGTGCTTGCATGGTGGGCAAAGTCTATTTCATGAACAATATTCACTCCTTCTCTGAAGTGCCTGTATGATAATGCACAGTATTAGGACAGGATATTTTTTATTTGGGATTTATTGCTATATCTTTATAACTATTAATTGCTCTATCACTGCATCAGATTATTCCTCTCTAGATGAGATTCAAAGTGTTATAATGATTTCTCATCACATCCAGTGGAAAATGAAGGATCAGGTTTTCACTTTCACAACTGTAAAGATGGAGTTAAATGACTGGAGAAGTAATAATAAAAAAACAGTCAAATCCTGCAATTCTCTCCAAGAAATTAAAGCAGTGTCTAAGAGTCATATTTCAAGATAAGAGCTGCCTGGGCATGTGCTCCCTTTTTATTTGGAAAGAAATTCCCATATAGTGCTGTTTTTATGCAGCTTGAGAAATGTGCTCAGCCTGCTGCTGTGCAGCTTTTGGATGATTTCAGTTTCTATAAAAAGGAGGTGATCTCATTCTCACTACTTAAAGATGCATCACCCTGTCTTTTCCCCTTGGCCCAGCACAACAGGGAATTAGAATTTATGAAGCCTAAAGACTATTAAAGGATTGATTTGACTGACAAAGGCATTAGTGTTAACCCCTTCACTTCCAGCCTGTCCAGACTTGTGTCCTGGCACTGAGAGCAGCTGGGAATTAAGATCCATGCAGGGGGTGTGTGGTGCAGCAGAGATGCTGCATTCCCTCTGAGCTCAGGAATCACTCATGTTTGGCAATACCTGGGGGCAGACAGTGTGTGCATGCTTAGCTCTAGGAAAAGAGATGGGGATAGACCACCCCAGGCATTCCCTGGTTAGACTGTGAGAGAACTGGTAGCTCCACAGAAGGGAAAAATGCAATATTACAGGCATTTATCAGCATATTTACCAAAAGCAAAGTAGAGTTTGAACCCTGAAGTTACACTTCGGCATGCCCACTAGGATTTGATTTTCAAAAACACATATTTAAGTCTATGAGAAATGCTTCAAATCAAGCTATTCATTTGGGACCAAATACTAAAAGTTCTTTAGGCTCCAGAAACTTCTTGTTGCTAAATTTAATTTGAGGATTTCAGAATTAAACTCAAAGCATTTGCCCTGAGGTTCTTTTATTTTGCCCTTGTGTATGCAACAAGGCAGATTGGTGATAATCTGTTTAACCTGCTTGCATTTCATGACAAAACAGTGGTTTTTTGCGGGGTCATTTAGTAAACCTAGTCTAACCCCAAAGAAAAATTTTTTTTTAAACTGTAGAAGGGACACATACTATGTTGAGAAAAAAAATTGTGTAGAATGGTGCATTTGATATATAGATCTTTGTGTATTCTACAAAGGTTTCTCATGATGCCAATGCCTAAGAGGAGGTGGACTGAAATGAAGAAATGGTCAATGGTGTTGTACTCACAGCATTTCATAGCTAAATATTCAGCTCTTTCTATCTTACCACTGCTTTGCTCCTGCCTACCACTGACAGCACACACCTCAAACTGCAATCCAGCCCTGTATTTACATTTCAATCCCTTCTATTGCATTTCTTCTTAAGAAACTCCTTAACTTGATCCAATGGCTTTAAAATAAGCTATAACAGATGACAAGTTGTCCTGAACACAACAGGTGTCCTAACAGGAAAGAAAGGTTTCTGTATCCTTTCTTATAGAGGGATACCAGTACCTTATAGAATGGTATTACAGATTTGTTTGGGTTGGAAGGGACTTTAAGATCATCTAGTTTCAACTCCCTGTCATGGCAGGGGACAGGGACAGTCTTCTTTTTTTTTCCTTTGTTTATTTTTTTTCTAAAAGCATGAATCTTTCAAACTGGTTCTAATCAATGCAATTTAGGCATCTCAATTTACTTCAGCCAGAACTATGCTTGGAAAGGTTGCTCTATATCAAAATTAATTTTCTCCTGCCTTTAATCTCAGGCTCAGATCTTGCTGCCAGGTGCAGCATTTCTCATTAGGGGTATCACTGCTTATGTATTACATCAGAAGAGAAACCTGACATGGAAGAGTGATTTCAAAAGAAATTATTTTATACTGTGGTCAGTAGATGCTGATGTTGCGATTTTGTTTGGAGAGGGAAGAGAGAAGCTGTGGATCACTCTTGCACAAGGCCTGTTTTCCCTTAGGTTTCTCATTACATATTCCTCAGAAACATAGTTCAGAAGATTTCCAAGCACTCCCTAAAGGATGGAATTTCACATAGTAGAGAAATAAACAGCAACTAAAAGGTACTCAAATAATAATTACAAATAAAAATACTTCATATGTGAAAAATGCCTTTCAACAAAACCTTTCCAAAAACCTTTTTTAGCATTAACAAAATCCCAAATATTTCTTAAAGGAAGATGAACAGTGTTCCCAGTATGGGATTTACTGGAAAGATACAGCTGCTGTCAGGGTGCAAAATCCAGTTGTGCAATGTGTTCCTGTAAGAATACAGTTTAGAAAGAAAGCCATGAGGATTCTGCGAGTGAAACCACAGGCTGAAGTCCTGGGAGTAAAACTCTAAATTATATCAGCTCAGAGTTGGCCAGAGCTCAACAAATTGCAGCTCTGGGAAATCTTCAGTGACAAGGGTTAGCAGGCAGGAACATTCTTCTGTGTTGCAGACAAGCTGTTGCTAACACTGCAATAAAACAATAGATCCCCTCAGATTCCAAGTAAGGCAATCCTACTGACCCCTTTCTAGGAATGATACCAGCAGGTTACAGCTGCTTTATTAAAATCACAAGTCACAGAATGCTTTGGGTCGGAAGAGACCTTAAAGATGAACCCCTCTGCTATGGGCAGGGACACCTTCTACTTCCCCAGGTTGCTCCAGGCCCTATCCAACCTTGCCTTGAACCTTCCAGGGTTTGGGCAGCCACAGCTTCTCTGGGCAACCTGTGTCATCCACACAGGGAAGAACTTGCTAACATCTAATGTAAACCTGCTCTCAGTCAATTTAAAACCATTCTCCTTGTATAATGTAGCTAAATGTTTCCTTTTACTACAAAGAGAAAGTATGTTTATGGATAATAAACTTGTTATTTGACCCTACTTTTGAGCCTGAACTTTGGATTTTTTACTTTTGCTACAAGAACTAAAATCTAAACTAAATGTGGATTCTTACCCTCCACCAATACTCCCCACATCTGAAGTAGTTTGTTTTGGGGATTGCTGGCAAAAAGAATTTACAAAGAAACAAACTTTGAAGCAGCAAACTTTGTTCAAATTTAAAAAAAAAAAAATAGAAAGAAGCAAAAAAACCAAATACAATTTACAACAGAGTGCCCAAATTAGAATTCCATATTACTGAAATGTCACTTGTTGAATGTTGTTTTGTCTGGAGACATTTTGACCTATGAAGAACTGGGACTTCTCCCTTTATGCTAAAAGCAAAATCTCTTTTCAGACTACTTGCCATTTATGTGTTGTTGAAAACATGGATGTAGATATCTTGAGACAGGATGCCTCTTAAAATTGGCATCCCATTTTACTGTGCAAATGAAACGCTGTGCTGCCCGAAATGACAGTAAACCAGGTACACAATAAAAGTTCCCCCTCATTTATCATGTGATTTGTATAACACAGTAAGTCTATTACTCAAAAGACGTATTAAAATAAAAGATAAATATGAGAAGGGGAATGGGTTTTCTGAATGGATTATCCCTCTACCCTTCAAGACAGCCATTCTCAGGTAAGCTTGAGAGATCTCTGAGATGCCTAAGGCAGGACCTCAGGAGATGTCCTCTGAAGAAATGGGGATTTTTGTGGTTGACATAGAAACTTTATTGACATTTAAGAAAAATTGGAAACCTGGGATATAAATAGATATGGGAAGGCAGCCTAGGGCACGATCAAAGCCTAAGGCCATGCATATTCCAAGTCCATTGTTCTTACTTTTATTTCCATTTTAAATGAAAGTGTGAATAAAACACATCGTTTTAATTTTGAGGGGCTGATGCCATTTAAAATTAATTCTTCAGATCCTGAAAACTAGGGATGCCAACAATTTCTCTGGAGGTACATACGCAAAGCCAAAGCAATGTTGCAGAAGAAGCAGGTAGCTGTTAGGGGAATGGGGGCTTATATTCTTGAAAACTGAAATGCAAGTGTGAATCAGGTCTTGTCAAGTGCCAGAGGGCAGAAATCATCCCGATGAATTAGGAGAAAGACAATCAATCATTTCACAAAATCTCAGCTTATTTAATGCAGCTTGCAGTTGACCCTAAACCAGCAATACTATTATCAGCCATATTTGTTTGCCATGAACAGAAGAAAAAAATAGGTTATTTTCCCCCATTCTTCACAGCTTTTTCTCCTTTATCACAAAGTAAGAATGGCACTGATGATGCATTTTTGAGGGTTGTTATTAGCTTCTAAGTCAGAATCCCTGTCTGAGGCTCCTGAAGTACACAGCCTAAGGATCAATGAACTAAAGCGAAAGACACCAGTACAGAGCTAGTCAAATGACACTTTAGTGGCAGCAGTTTTCTCTAATTGCAGAATCTCTAGAATACATTGTGTTACACCACCTGAATGATTTTTTAAAATAACTGTGAGTCACATCCTAAAAATATGAATCTGTAATGTGTCTGTTCAATTGTCAGTTGAACAGAGAGCATGAAATGGCATAAAGGACACCTGAATTTTAAAAGAGAGCTGATTAATATCTATGAAAAGCTCAGTTTTAAGTGGTCATGAGCTCTCACTTATATTAACCAAAAATACAGCTACCCCACACTTCCCGGAATTTGTTCTTAGCCTTCTAGTGCTTATCAAAAGCAGCCCATTATAAAAATGGCATTTTCAAATATTTACTTTGCTTTGATTTTATAAAAGTAGACTATAGTCAGAAATTTGACAAATAAAAGAATACATTCAGTATAGCAATAATTCTAGTGTCTCTCTGTTTAACATCTCCATTAATTGGGATGGGTGGAAGAGTGAACTCTTGGTACGTTTGCAGATAACACCAAGCTGGCAGGAGTGGCTGATGCACCAGAGTCTCATGCCATCTTCCAGAGGGACCTCTACAGGCTAGAGAAATGGGCCAGCAGGAACCTCAAGAAGTTCAACAAAAAATGCAAAGTCCTGCCCCTGAGGAGGGACAATCCAGGAACCAGTATATGCTTAAAGCAGCTGAGGGGCAGAAGGCTCTTCCAGAAAAGGACCCCTTGTGTGTGCCTCTGAACACCAGGCTGAACATGTGCCTGCAGTGTGCATTTCCTACAAAGGAATGCATCCTGGACTGCATTAGACCGAATATAGCCAACAAGTAGAGGGAGGTGATCCTTGATCCTGCCCCTTTCTCAGTGCTGGTGAGTCCACACCTGGAGTGCTGTGTCCAATTCCAGGCTCCTCGGTACAAGAAAGACATGAACATAATGGACAGAGTTCAATGAAGAGCCACAAGGCTGATGAAGAGACCAGAGCCTCTCACATGTGTGGAAAGGCTGAGAGCTGGAACTGTTCGTCCTAGAGAAGAGATGGCTTGGGGAGATCTCACCAATGTGTTTAAATACCTGAAGAGAGACTGAAAAGAGGATGGAACCAGGCTCTTCCTGGCAGTGCCCAGTGCCCAGCAGAGGCCACGGGCACACACTGAAACACAGGAGGGTTCCTCTGAACATCAGGAAATGCTTTTTTTTTCTGTGTGGGTGACTGAGCACTGGCACAGGTTGCCCAGAGGAGTTGTGGAATCTCCATCCTGGGAGACATTAAAAAACCCAAATGGATACAGTCCTGGGTAACCAGCTCCAGGTGACCTGTCTTGAGTAGAGGGATTGGATAAGATGATTTCCAGAGATCCCTAACACTTCAACCGTTTTCTGAGTCAGCACTAGTGTTGAACAGAAAGTGTTAAAACATATACTTTTGCATTTCCAACTCACTGACTGATAGTGATTAATCAGTTCCACGGATCCCACAGAACTGATTCCCTCTTCATGAACTGGACGACTTCATCTTGGATAGAAAGCAGGATTAGAAGAAGCGATTCTGAGTTTGTATTCCAGGGAGAAACAAGGGGTAAACCTCTCTTGAAAGATGAAATCAAGTCTTTTGCTTACCTCCTACTACTGCAAAACTGAAGTCTACACTCATCACATAGTGATGTTGACCTAGAAAAAATACTAGTCCACATTCAGTACATGTTAAAATCAGAAGAAGTGGGGAGTACCATGAGTCTGACATTTAAATGTGAGGCTCAGTGTTGTACTTAATCCAAATCTCCTGTTACCCATGCTGTTTGCATGGAGGAGTCCAAGTATGTTTAGCTCCTACTGGGGGTTTAACCTCTCCTTCATGTAGTCTCAACAGTAGTGTTTGTAAGTTTATGGAAATATCAAGGGAACAGCTAACATCTTGTTTTTAACGTGTATTGTAGACTTACCTATGGTAGTGTGTATAGAATATATTATTAAGCAAGTAAATCATTATTTGCTCACCAAATTAAAGGACATTCCTGAGGTAATCAGATGCAAAACTACCTTGCCTCCCAGGTCCTCCTCTGGCCCTTTCTCAGTTGCATTTAGCTCAGATTACTTAATCAATGGTTGACTCTTGAGATGGAATGTGTTTGTCAAGCCTGCAAATATATTATTTCACTGTGATAAATATGAAATACAAGTTCACCATTCAGGACACAATGTACATATCCTGAGTGTTGCCCAGGGATTAACGGGATTTATGAGCAGACAGAGCTCTGACTGGATACAGCCTTTAATATGCCTGCAAGTCCAAGCAGTGATAAACTGCAAGTGTTTGAGCTGGGGAAAGATCTTGTTGTGTTGCCTAATTAAACCTCTTCTGGTATCACCTTTATTACTCTTAATGTTATCTTGCAGACAACTTGAACTGCGAATTGGTGAGTTCTCCCTAGACTTTGGTAATTGCTAATTATGAAAGCTTTTTGGTTCATATTAGAGAAGGTGTTTTATAATTGTGCTGGTAGAGTGGTCACAGTATCATCAGCAAAATCAAAATCCAACAAAGCTTGCTGTTGTTACGATATCTGGTGCTATATAAGCCAAATGATAAATACTTTCTCATATAATTCTCATTATCCCTTCTCATAATGAAGCAGGCAGTGACATAAAGGTGAAACAAGACTTTTTCATTTAACACTCAGCTCTGTTAAAGTGTTCATTGAAGCTATGTTTACTTAAAATATAAAACTATGCCTTGGTAGAAGAGTTTTCATGTCTGTTATTTTTTTTTGGATTTCATAATAATTCAAGATGACATCGATACTAAAGCATGTCAAAAGCTTTCTTCAAATATGTGAAGTTTCGTGGCCTTTGCTATTCAATGATCTCTTTGATGACTATTCTTCGGGTAAAAATTTGGTGGGCCCTTGGTTTTCTGGAAAGAACCATATCTTGATCTCTCTTTACTTTTGCCTTAGTTCATTAATTTTGTTTAAGTCAGTTCTGACTTTGGAGAAGACTGAAGGGACCCCAAAGCCTTGATAGTTTGTGCATAGGCTTAGGTCATCCTCAGAATTTTGAATGAAGTGCTGCTTTCCATAATGTTGGAAAGTTTCCCTGTCTCATAGGGTTTTTAACAGTTTGGTGATTTTACTGATAATCTCACCAAATCCAGCTTTTTGTGACTGGTTTCTTTTGTGACTGCAGCTCTTTGCCTGGAACTGCATTTGTTTTACATTGTATAAAGCTTTTTCACAGCTTTGTTTGTGATGTGAAATGATTCGGCTTTTGGCTATGACTGCTGACTGACAGCATCACTGGTTTTCCATGCTGCTTCCTAGTGTTCCATCTCTTAATCATGATTTGTCCACAGGCTTTTTTTTTTCGTGTTTCTAAATTTTTCCTCTGTTTATTTGTAACAGGTCATCCAGTTGATATAAACTTGCCACTCAGAATTTTGCTTTTCTTAATTAAGTGATTTACATTGTGGTTTTTTAGAAGCCTTTTCAGTTTCTGTCATAATGTTGACAGAAACTGACTCACATATTTTCACAATGATCCCAATTTTTTTCCTCAATATATATTATACAGGAGATTTTACTGCTTCTTTTTTCAGAAGAATTTTTGAGACTTGGATGCTAGGTTCAGCTTGCACCTCTTCTTTCACAGAGCTTTCCCTGCCTTCACTCGTCATACTTCAGATTTGTTTTTCCAGAAAAATGTTGCAATTTCACAATGAACACAACAAAGATCCCAGGCCAATTATCTATTACTTGGACTGGTCTAACCATCTTCAAAGTTATTCTTTGGTTCAGCTTTATACTCCTTTTATTATGCTTCTTTGTTAAATTTTTTTCTCTCTGTAAAATGTTCCAGCTTTGAGCAATTATGTTCTTTTTTAAAATTTAATCTCAAAATTACCCTACATTAATGGTTCTGCTTTCCCATCAGCACTTGTATATGCTCAAACATTCCTGGAGATCTTCCGCAGTGAACTTCAGTAAAGTTCTCTGGATTAATTACAGCTGTCTGTTTTCAGGGGGCTGACTTTAAGCAATTGGCTGTTCACCTTCACAGCTGTTTGCATAGTCCCAAGAGGTGATAGACATGTAGGGACAGAAGTCGCATCATGGAGAGTGGGAACACCTCTCCAAGCTACAGCACCAGTGCAGGCCAGCTTGGAATGTTTGTGGATCTGCGGTGTGAGGAGATGATCCTCTAGGCAGTGCTGGCAGTCAGGATCTGAGGACAGCTTCACCCCTGAGCACTGACCTCGCCACTGCACAGTTTGCTCGGCCTGTGCTATGGCCAGTGTTCCATGCAGGCCTCATCAGTTTGTAGCTGCCTTCTGCATAGGAAACACTTTGCTCTGAGCGCTATAATTAATGCTAGTCCTACTAAATCTTGCTTGCCTTAGAATATGCAACTTTATTGTCACCTGCCCATGTCTTTTATCAGCCCCCTAACACTCATGGTAATTTCCTCTAACAGTCTTGAAAAAACATTCGTACAGTTTTTGCCACCTCCTAACTTCCACTGTTGCACCCAGATTTCTATAGGCCTCACACCTACTTTAGTTTGGTATTAAACTGAAGGATTCTTAACACTGAATTCCCCTGTAGCTTTTGCAGCCTTTCCGAGCCTGCCAAGAGAAGACCCATTATTTTATCGGGATGCTTTCCACGGTGCCTACCTTACAGTGCTCCCGCTTCTTTGTTTGTTCCTACTGAGATAGTCTGTGAGCTTATGACTGAACTTGACAACCACTGCATTTGACATTTCTAATCTCAAATAATCCAGTTCGCATGACTTTGTCCAAGCCAAACTTCCTGCTATTACAGAAAAGGGTAAGCATTCTCGCCAGGACAGTGCATACTTCAAAGAAGGAATAGTGTGTGTGGAGCAGCATGACTCCTCTCCTAGAAGGTGTGGAAGTCAGTGGCCCACTGAGCAAAGCACTAGGAGAGTCCACTGGAGGGACAGACCCTAAGAAACACTCACCAGGCTAGAGAGACAGAAAAGGTCTCTCTCCAGGATGCTTTGTTTTGTTATGCTAATGTACCCCAGTTCTGCTTCCCCCGTTGGCCTCCCTGCCCCGTTCTACCATATATGTCCCTGCCCTAGAATGTTCTCCCTTCCCTGCTCCCCCATTGGCCCTTGTCCCTCGGCCACTCCCTCACTATTTTCCTATTGGTTCCCATATTCAAGCCCCACCTGCGTACCGCCCTCGTGCCCTCAGATCATTGGTCCCTGATGCTCTCTCTCCGCCCCTACCGACCCAGTATATAACCCTGGACCCTCCCATGTTACTTGTCCCTTCACATGCGTGGCTGGAATAAACCTCTCCAGTGGAACCCCATGTGAAGACCCTTCTCACCTCTTTGCCTTCGACACCATTTCCAGCTATCCAGCATATGTGCGAGTGTGTGTGTGTGGCACTGCCAAGCAGCTTCCTAGTGGAGATGCTTTTGGAAGGTTGGGGCACCTACCATCCACCCAACACAACAGAAGGAAATGAGAAGGGGTTTGCAGGTTTGGGCTGGGATAGCCCAAAGCTGCTTAAATTTCTTCCCAGTAGTTGGTAGGGGCTGTGTTTTAGATTTGTGCCAAAACAGTGCTGATAACACAGGAATGTTTCAGTTATTGCTGAGCAGGGCGTGCACAGAGCCAAGGCCTTTTCTGCTCCTCTCCCACTCCACCAGGAAGGGACTGGGGGACACAAGGAGATGGTAGGGGATATGGCTGGGACAGTTTTTCCCAACTGGCCACAGGGACATCCCAGACCATATGGTGTCATGCTTAGCATATAGAGCTGGGAGGAGACAGAGTGAGACATTTGAAGTGATTGCGTTTGTTTTCCCAAGAAACAGTTGTGTATCATTTGAGCCCGACTTCCCTGGAATGGCTGAACACCTGCCTGCCCACAGAAAGTAGAGGATGAATCCCCTGTTTGGCTTTGATTGTGTGCATGGGTTTTGCTTTTCCTGTCAAACTGTGTTTATCTCAACCCACCAGATTTCTCACTTTGATCCTTCCAATTCTCTCCTCCATCCCACTGGAGGAGGGTGAGCAAGCAGCTGCATGGGGCTGAGCTGCTGACTGGGATTAAACCATGACAGAAGGTTACAGCCCTTTTCTAGTGCTGTATCCTATCTGTTTAAAGAAATGAAAATAAATTAAAATTCTTATAATTTCTTTTTTATTTTTAATTAGCAAAGACAGTTTGGGAAAGTTTTAAAAATACTTGTTAAACTCAAAATGTCAGACTCAGATCTGCTGAAGGTTACTGGAAGTATCAAATGCATTTGTGAGGGTTAGCCCACCTCCAGCTATGTCCTGTTTTCCCTTCCTGGAGTCAATGATATACTCTACAGCTCCAAACTTCCAACAAGATACAAATTTTTCCTCATTTTCTTCTAGAAAATGTATACATGTAATTCACACAGCAAGCTCAGCCAAACTCTGTATCCAGTATGAAAATTAGAGCTGCTCATAAAAATAGGAAAGTGTTTTGGAGAAAAATGGCTTTCAATTAGCCCTGAACACAGATGATCGAAGCAGCTCTGTAACTTGTCAACAGAAAAGGACTTAAAGAAAAAATACGCCGAACAAACACTTCTCCACAAAAAACAGTTTTACAGGAAATGTTCAGCCTTTTTGTAGGCCTGTGACTCTCCAGTTACAATTCCCACCTCACCTGATGCCTGCTGCTAGAGAGCCTGTTACTACCCTGTACAGAGAAGAGGATGGACAGAGAAGGCACTAGAGGACAAGGGGGTAACACAGGACTCGTCTTCCTTGAGAGAGGTCTTTTTACATTGACAATTGCATTGCTTCAGAAAGGAGAAAGGAGGCAGCAAGGCTTAGAAGACCATGTCATACCCTCCTGTCCCTCTTGGCATCAACAAGGCTAATCTCATAAAGTTCAGAAACAGGGTAGAAGTAGTCAGTGTAGAGTTACAGTGAAATGAAAAATTTCAAGAATGGGCTGTTTATGGGACCCTATTGAAACATGTGGCACATGCTTACCTGTTCTAGAAGCTGTTAGAGCTATTTAAGAGGTACTCTGATTTCCAAAGTGAACCTTTATGAGCTGCATAAAACAATGAGCTGCTTTATAGCTTTACAAGTGCTTGAGATGAGACTATCCCCAAAGAGTAACCTGTTTATGGGCCTATTCTCTCAGGCTTTGTCAGAGGAACTTACTGGCAAATGGCTTCAGGCAAAGTCACAAGCAAGATTCTGCTCAGGAAAACACTTACCAGGCAAAGGTGTGCAGAGCAAGCAAAATGTCTGAAACCTCCTTACAAACCAAACTCATCATTGCTTTTGACATTGCAGTGTGAGAATTAAGTGATGAGGGCAGTGTCTGTGGCAGAAACACCTTCCTGCAATGACACAGCACTTCATCACCTGCTTCAGAGAGTAGAGGAGAAGAACAACTTGGCAAGGCACACACAGAGAACAATTACCAAATGCTGACTCAGGCACGAAAACAAGGCAAAAAACCCCTCCCTGAATTATTTCAGAGAAGCTGACAGAAAACAGCTGTTTTGAACAACAGCTTAGTCATCCAGCTGTGCCAGAAATACATGTGCCATAACAAGACATGAAAGGGCTGGGATGTTCCATTACTGAGATTCCAATTAGCTGAAATGGGGACAAAATTGGTTAATACTCAAGCTGATTCAATCAACTGTCTTTAAATTTAAATGCCAGACTAGTAATCATTTCAAGCATGTTCTCAGCCATGCAATTGTCACAGCCTGAAGATGAGTCAATTCAGAAGATGCATCCAGTGAAGCTGATCGAGAGCTGGTTGACATACATAATTTGCTTTCTATTTTTGCTTCTCTCTTTTTTGTCAGTCACTTGTATGTTGAGAATTTGCAGTTTACCCATCAATGACCAGACTAACTACTGATGCCTTAGGTTTTAACGTTTATATTTTTCAAATCCTGTACTGCTAGTGTAACTCTGAAGTTTCCTGTAGCTTGTTAAGTGCTGTTCTCTCATGCTAAGATAGACATAACAAAGCCTCTCCAGGTTGCTCTCCAAGGACACCCTGACTGTCCTAGGCTGAAAAGCTGTAAACCATCATCTTGGGGGGTCAAGCTTGGGGAAATTCCATCATTGGCTGGGTTCTGGTTGGTGAATTTATGCTGATATAAAAGTGTGAAGAACTTGTGACCTGTTGTCCATTTTGGGATCCACTGAGGCAGGACCCTTTGGAGCCCAAAAGTGTACATCTGAAGGCCTTTTGAATAAATATCTCCTTTATTCCTTTATTCCTGTCTGGTCTCTGTTTCTAAGTAGCCATTTAAGGAATCACTACCATTAACACACATAAAGATATTTCTTACATACCAATAACAAAATCTTTTTATTTGCATTTTTCTAGAAATCTAAGCATGTGCCCTCTCTGCTAGTTTTTGTAGCTAGCTCACTGTGGTTATGAACTCACATAGCTGGAATTGTCCACTCAGTTCACACCATGAGTCTCCTTAGTTATTTATTCTGGCTTTACTGGACCAGCCTGAAAGAACTGAGAAGACCCCATTGAAAAAATTACAAAAAACCTGTCAAGAGTTAACACTTTCTCTCTCAGCCAGCTAGTTAATGATTGTTTTGTATCTTTCACCTCTCAATAGCTGCTGCATTTTCACTGTGCCGTTCGTAGCCATGAGAGGGGGAAAAAGAATAAAATTTGTAAGCTGACAAAACAGTCTCTTCATATCTAAAATATTAGAAATCTCCCTTTTGAAAATATCCCATAGCCACTTACTGCAGTTTTTGTACATGAGAACATGTGCTGTGTACACAGGAATATCTTTGAGCTCTTCCTGTGGTTGGCATTCGTATTTAACTTTTGAACTGACTGATGTTTTACAGAAATGCACTCAATCTCCTGAATATGCTATTACCACTGAGAAATATTTCATGTTCTTTGGTATCCAGCCCAATTAAGCTTTGAGTAGTCATTAGAGGTGTGATGTTTTAGTTTGTTGTTTAATTCCTCAGCACCTATTCTTCCCTCACTTGAAATCATGGCATGCTGTGGCACATGCATACTTGTTCTAGAACCTATTAGAGCTATTTCAAGAGCTATATGGGGTTTTTTTGAGACACACAAAGCACTAGCTATTATGTTTCGACCAATATTTTCAATTATGTCTTCATTTATGTATTCATTCTGAGAGTTCAAATGCATGAGTGATATCCCTGTGGTATTGCACAATACTATCAAACATAAACCAAATAGCTTTCATTCTACATTATCTGACTGTTCTCCAGTACATCTCCCTAAATTCTCTTTAAACTACAAAGTGACAGGTACAACATGGAAGATGAACCTTGTCTGCCAGAGTACAATTCCCTAGGGCAGATCACTTAGCAAAAGCCATTTACGGTTTTTTTATTAATTACATTTCCTTTCTATATGAAAGTAGGGCAAAATATCCCATTTTAAAGAGCTATCCGGGGTAGTGCAGAGCAGAGGATTCTTTGCTGCAGTTCTGGGATTCAACTCTTCTACTGACTTCGTCTGTTGGGATTTTGTTTTTCTTTTTAGGTCTTCCTGAGACACTTTCTTCCGTCATGTTCTCTCTGCAGTCTCAGTTCAGACTGTGCATTAAAACACATGCTTAATCTGGAAGAGAAGATAATTAAAATAGGTTCTCAGAAAATGAAGGACAAAAATGATTTTTTCATACACTGAAAGATAGGAGAGCACAACCAGGACTAAACAACATCACCGTGTAAAATCTGGCTGTTCTGCTTCTTCTTCAACCCTCCAAACAATCCTGTGGCACACACAAATAAATGATTTAATTTTATTTCAGAATCAACCAAGCTCGACTTGTATTAATAGATTTTGTTTGTCATGGGGAAAAATCTGGATGCTGTATTCACTTCTGATAGTTTCTTCTGTGTTTTGCTATTAAAACATTTCTCCATGGCAGAAATAGGACTACAACTTTTTAGACATAATTGAACAGTCCTTTTGCATCTTCCTGAAATACTTCTGATCATTTTATTAGGTGAAATTACAGTAAAATGTATGCTTTGTCCTAACCCAGATGCTTCACGTTATCATGTGACTTCTGGGAGAAACAGCTTGGGAAGTGTCAGGGCTGAGTAAGAACATGTGAAAACAAAGGGCTAAAAATAAAGCAGAAGAGGAAGAAAACTAGGAGGGTGAAAAAAAAACCCAAACCAATCACAAATAAGAAGAAAATACTCAGTCTTTTTAATCACAAAGAAATAAAATGCATAGTAATACAATAATGACCACAAATTCACCATGACCTGCAAATCAACCATATTACACACAATTTGGAGTTGTAAAACTAGATATAGGTCTATGAGCTAAAGTGCCAGTCAAAAACTACAACTGCTTAGGCTACAGAAGATGAGTATATATGGAATTTTTCTTATGTGCAAAGCACCCATGTCCGTAACTAAACATCCAGAAGCAGCCAAACTGTGCGTGGCTCTTTACAAAACCAATATAGCCATTAAGAATTTCCTCTGGCATCGCCTGTTGTGGAAATGGTTTGAGCTGCTGCTGGACACGGGATGGAATGCAAGCTCTAGAGAAAGCATTCAAGATTACTTTGAAGCTGAATCTGAATGAACAACTAGCCTTCCTCAAACTCTGTTACCTCTCATCATTCCTATTGGAAATAAATTCTCAAGATAACAAATTCTTAATTCAAAATTGAAATTCTTCCATCCCTATTTCTCCTAGGCCATGCTTTACATATTTTCTAGATTAAATCAGTACAGTTTCCTGTTGCAATTATGGGCCCTTACTAGGTCTGGAGCAACAAAAGAGACTCCATTCTCAGAATCATCAGAAGGCTTTTCTTCATTCAATTCAACACTCTTAAGGAGGTGTTTCGCTAAAAGCTACATGATTGGCTAAAAAGCACAATGCCTCTCTACAATCATTGGTTGAGAGAGAGAGAGCATATTTTGAAAAACATGAAACAGTGAAAAACAGGAGAAAAACAAGTTAAAGTAAAAAACACCACCTGTTATTCTGAGAACTAAAAGATGCTTACAAAAACCTCTATCAAGTCTGCAGAATTGTTCTCTTTAGAACGTAAGAAGCTTTCCCTTGGGAAGAAATCTCTTTTGCAGGCTTGCTGCTAAGATTTCTAAGATCCACCAATGTCAGCCCCACAGTTTCCCTTCCTCAGTATAGTTCAGCAGTGGGATTTTTTTGACTGACTTCTTTCTTTTGATGCTTAGACTGCTCAGAGACATGATGGTCACAGCAGGTACTTGGGCTTCACTTCTTTGTATCTCATGTAATCATCCACCTTCTCCAGATAAAGCTGGTGCGTTATGTGAAAAACTCCACACTTACTCCACACAATTCATTGTATACATTAACAGATGTTCATTTCTTGGCCATCACAGCCCTGGGAGACAGTAAAACCCTCACAGCCCCTTCAGCCCATTACTCTCCACAGTCCTCACAGACCTCTCAGTCCCCTTAAACTGGGGATGTTCCTGTGAACCAGAGCCTGGCTTAGCACCTCACTTGCCCGCGGGGGTCACCACTGTGCCATGGCCATGCCAGACCTTCCCTTCCTGCTCTTCTGTAACCTCAATGGAATCCAGGGCTTGCTCCACATGGCTGGGGCACTTATAACCTTCAAAGACCTAACAGCCCCCATAGGACTCATAGACTCCATAGCCCTCACAGACCCTATAGCCCTAACAGAACTCACATCCTTCACAGCCCCCATAGCCCACACTGCCCCCATAGACTTCACATACATTGTTACGGGTGGAGAGAGAGCTTCAGACAAACTTTATTCAAAAAGCCCTCCTGTTGAGTCACAAGGTGCAGAAAAGGACCCCCTTGCTTTCTAAACACCTCAGAGAGAGAAGACCAGGATCCAGTCCTAGGCCCGGACTTCATAAATAATTTAAGTTTTAGAACTTTGTTCCACACATTTTTATCATATCAAATCAGATATATTTATATAAATTGTTGATTATTTATTATGCTAAACATCAAACCATAAAAATTAGACAAGAAGAACTCAAGATTATTTACTACACAGTATAAAAGCTAAAACAACTATTATGGTAGAAGATAAGACAGTGCATTATATCAAATAACATTAAAGCAATAAAATTAAAGCTAGCAAAAAGAAACAATTTTAAGAGATTGGTGTAATTCACCCATACCCGTAATTGTGAGCAAATCTCATTCTCTTAACCTCGAGGTGTATTCTTGGTGGCTGTCCCCAAAACCCAAGAGAGTCATCCCCAAGGCAGGAATATGTTTGAAGAAACTACCTTATGGAAAGTGGACAGGAGTTTGATAGTGTAACGGGGTTGAGTGCCAGTCATATGTCTCTAGGTCAGTTTAGCAGCTTATCTGCCAAATCCTTGGCTTACTAGCAGGAGGTTGATTTGAGGTTGGTGTGCCAGACAGGCTTCAGCCTAATTCAACACCAAAAACCAGCACATGATTCCCCTCTCATGTCTATCACTGATAGCCTTCCAAATAGGGTATTGTTTGAGTTGCTCTACCACATTCCAGGGCACAGCATCCTGCTCCACTATACCCCTTGACAGCAGTCAATCATATTTACCTCACAAGGTGGTAAAGCAGGTACCTTATGCCTCCATGCTAATTAAAGCATCCGCTGCATAGGTGTACATTATCCTTAAATATCTTCAGATACATCAATCTCCTAGGTTTGACTATTTTATCTAAAAGTGTTAGCTATATTACAATCATACATTATACTTTTATATACAAAATTATTATAAAAATCAGTTAGAATTTATTTAACAATATTAAACAGGGCATAATATTGAATTATTGTATTGATTCTGGAAAGAAAAATTGTGATTATTTCAATTTATTTATGTTTGGAATGGTTAGTATCATTGTTTGTTGTGTTAGGTACCATGTTGGAGTCAGAAAAAGCTTGGGAGCTTTTCCTGCTCCTCTGGCTGTTTGCTTTACTCTCAGAACTCCACAAAAAAGGCTTAGCCTGTGAACCAAGCTCGTGAGAGCATTTGTCTCAACTTCTGGATGAACTGAGAACACCAAAGAAATGAGGAGATGTTTTTTAGTGTACCACAGAATGTGTAGTTGTAGTTTTTAGGTTTTGCTATATATGTTATATGGAGGCAACATGGAGATTTTAGGGTGTTGGCTGCTTCTTCATCATCTTCTTCTCTCTTTTCCTTCTCTTCCTTTTTCCCTCTGACATGAGTTCCTGTGACTTGTTAATTGGTAGATAGAATTCAGTGTAAAGGACACATATCAATAAGGCTGATNTTATATAATATATATATATGTGTGTATGTGCATTTATATGTACCCACACACACACAATGACAACAATATTATAAGAACAGGGTATAACATTAAATTCAGAATTCCCATTGAGGCTGGGAACCATCCAAACAAGTAAATCAGGATGTGATCCACTCTGTGAATCCAAAAGACCTTATTACAATGGTATAGACACACTCAGGGAAAGGGGGAATGTCAGGATGTACCATGAGAAAGTGTCATTCAGTAAAAATTCTACTACATAATAGTCTGGTTGCCTCAGGGGGATCAAAGATATAACAAAACCTATGTATTATTCCAGTCAGGGTCCTGGGTTGGTTTTGGAGACTAAAATGTTATGGTTTATGCCTTAAACATTTTTATGAAGGACTTTTGCCTATTATAGCAAAACTGTATAATAAAAGCTGCACAGAAGACCACCACACCCTGAATGGGCCTCCTAACTGAGTCCCTGGACTGCAAGTTGATTTGAGATAAGTTAAAGTGACATTATTCTCATGTCTGGGCTTGTGGCGGCCAGTGAGCCTAGTAACTGAGGGATCATGAGGGTCCTATAGGGAAAAAGATTTTAAGAAGCACTCCCCAAGCTGGAGTGACAGAAAGAGGCTTCTCCCACAGGATACCCTGTTCTGTTACGCTAGTGTACCCCAGTTCTGCTTTCCCTGCTCATCCACTGCCTTGTGTCCCTGAGTGACTCCCTCCCTGTTTTCCTATAGGCTCCCATACCCTAATCCCGCCTGTGTACTGCCCCCTGCCCCTGAGCAACTGGTCCCTGATCCTCGCTCCACCCCTACCTCCCCCATATTTAAACCTGGACCTTCCCATGATACTTGTCTTTGTCACTGAACTCTCTGCGCATGCAAGTGGAATAAACATCTCTGGGGAATCCATACAAAGATCCTTCCTGCCTCTTTGCCTTTGACCATATTAAGAGCTATCCTGGCTCACAAGATGGGCTAGGGAAGAAGAATACTTCCACAGGAGGATTAAGCCCAGCACCTTTGGAGCGGAGGCTATAGTCCTAGGCTTATCTGCTGCCAGGCTTGCACAGACTCCCCACACCAAAGTGGGGAGGAGGAGAGATTTTGGGTGTGTGGCATAGCCTCTGGTTAGAAGCAGTGAATACCAATCCTCCGTTGCTCAGACTGGCCCAGCTGCAGAGCCTTCCACCCTGGGAAAGCCACATCGATGGGACAACCACATGAGGGGCAGCAGCAAGAGTATCGTGGCTCTTCAAAGGCCCTGCCAAAGGGGTGCTCACACCCTGCACCAGAGCACTGCACATGATACAAAATGGTGCAACTGATCTAGAGCCTTGCAAGACATGGTGTCAAACTTGCCCTCCCCAGGGGAGGCACCTGGGTGTTCCTACCTGCCCAAATGTGTATTAATCCACTGGATTCCATACTTTTTGGAGGGGGACCTCCACCACTAAGAAGATCAGATGGAGAGAAGCAACGAGATGTTGGGACCCCCAGAGTGATGATATGTTTCTACTTAAAGTGTCTCCGTCACTCTCCCTTCTTCCCCCACCTCTTTTTCTATTTTTTTTCTCTTTATTTCTCTTTGCCTCTTTTACTGTTAAATAATTTTTTTTTATATCAACATTTATCCTTGTTTAGTTTTAATAATGTTTTGAGGAATATTTCAAACTTCAGGATTCATAATCCACAAACAGCTCACTTGCTCCTCTGTGATTAAAGCAGATTGGAACAGCTGGAATCAAATGCTTTACTAAACTCTTTATTTGTTTCCCAGACATGAAATCTTCTCTTCTGTTCTGTCAGTTTAACCACTTATGCCTTGCCTTCTTCACTTTCAGCTGGAGAAAACCTTCCAGCTGCCACCTCAGCTCCTCTGTCATCTCCTTCTTCTGCACAATCATGCTTTACACATTGTTTGCTATTACTTACTACATCCTCTTCATTTGGAACAGTAACAGATCTGATTTCATAGTTGTATGAAATCCTATGTGAGCTCCAAAATTCAGTTCGGGGAGGAACCTTTTCCATCTGCTGTGGCAAGAAAACACAATCCCAAAACTTTGCTTGTGCCAACATAAAATTTATATACATACTGAGAAGATACTAAAATGCAATAATCACCATTAATAAAACTTCAAATTATTTAACATCTTAACAATACTGATGAAGATTACTAACACCATGTAGACAAACTTAAGTTAGATTACCCAGCCATTTCTATGAAACCTTTTCCGTTTTGGAAAAATAATTTTTGTTTTAGAAAAAATATCATTTCCTTTACATAAATATGGAATAACATTACCTTTACAAGAAATGTGGTGGTGGTAAATAAAACTGTTATTTCTATCCATTTTATTAAAGAAATAATCTCTATTATTAAGACTTTTCCACCAAAACAAGCATAATGCTTGTCAAAGATCAGTGGTTAAATAATGTAATATTAGGAACAGCTATTAATTTCTGAAACAGGATTTTCTTGCCATAGTCACAGACCTTTGAGATTGTACAAACGCAGAAGACTAAGATATTTACAAAGTTCACCTTTAACTTAGCAAGAATGCAAAAGATGTGTAAGTTGGAAGTGTTTCAGGCCAGGTTGGACAGGGCTTTGAGCAACCTGGTCTAGTTGGTGTCCCTGCCCACGGCATTAGGTGGACTGGACCAGCTTTACGGTCCTTTTAACCCAAACCAGTCTGGGATTCTAGACCACAGAAAATTTTCTATCAGCAATTGTCGTCTTTTGCAGAATCCTTTCCTAAATGTTAGACTAGAAATGTGAAGTTGTCAGTGTCCTGAAGCAAAAGATGGCACTAGGAGCTAAAATGGTAGATGTTCTTTGCAACCTTGGTTTAAACTCACAGAAGCTGGAAATGGTAGGGCCTGAGGATGTCCTTCTACTTCCTAATCTTCCTAGTGGAGACTTCTACCACTTTCTATAGTAGATTCCTGTAAACAGTTCCTATATTGCGGAAAAGTTTTAGTGTTCAGGTAGCTTATGTTTTCCCTCAGAATTTAATTCTATTACCAGTATTAACATTCTAACACAAATTTTCAGTATTACAACATAGGTTACCACAGTACTGCATTGGTGAAATTTAAAGAAGTGGGATCTGAAATGACCTATGGTTCTTATTACATAACACCGCAAAAATGAGTACTTTAATTCTCAAATCCTGCTTTAGACCTCCATCAGAGTCACTTTTATAATACTTTCTTTTTTATTCTGTTTTTCAAAAGTTCAGGAATTGGTAGATGAGCTCCTTCTCTCCTTGGGAACTGATCCTACTAGACAATAGTGGGATCAGATTATTTTTAATATTTGCCTTCCCCGGTTACACAGCATTTCTTCCTGCATGACACACTGACTCAGCATTTGAAACAGAAAACAGTATCTGCATTTATGATTACTGTTTTCAAATCGAATTTCAGTTTATCATTAAGTCTGCTATAATTTATCTCCAATTGTTCACATTGTTCTTTCTTTATATTCTTAAAAACCCACAGGAACGAGTTTTGATTCTACCACAAATAGTCTCAATTTTCAATTCATTTTTTACTTTCTTTTTCCATCCAAAAGTGGATAATATGTAGGCATGATTCTAGGATTTGACATTTGTGGCCACCCTAGTAATGTTTTTCAGATTATACATTAAAACTGACTCCCCATTTTAGCTTGTATGACAGAAAAGCAGGTAAAATACCATTGTAAATGTCAAATGGCATTATCTCACTGTTCAAGTTTTATATTTCTCTTCCCATATAAAATTGATATAGAACTAAGGTACCAGAATAGCTATCTTTACAAAAAGATATATGTTTTTTTTCAAATGTGTTGGCCGTTTTTCAGTTTGATATTTTATTTATCAACATGACCTGTAAAACTGATAATAATGGAAAAATTCTGTTTGGAAACCTGAGATATTTTTCCAGGTGGCTGCAAGCATGTATAAAATATTCTTGTTATTCACACTGCCAAGATTCTTGCATGTAAACATCAGATAGCAAAAATTAAAAACTTTAGCACTTGTATATGTTTGACCATCATATTAATAAAACCTAATTTCCTTTTATAAAATTCCACTGACAAAAGCATAAGCCTGTATCCATCCAACATAACCATTGAAAGAAAGTCCATTATTCATTAAGGGGCATGTTGAATATCATCCAAGCCCATGGGATACAGATGCAGCTATTAGAGCTAGTTATATATGCTTATTGTAAAATAATTAAAGGATGACAGCAAAATAGAGCCTTCCACTGTGGAAGAACATGCTCAGTATCTCCACCATAACATTCAAGATTTAGATTTTCTTTGTGCAAGAAATGCCTAAAGGATATAAAGGAATGTGAAGTGCATATGTGTAAAATCAGTGTTCCTCTCTGAATGCTTCTCTCCCAACTATTCAATTTGCACAAATAATACTATATAAACCACCAAAGTTTGCAGTTCTTTGATGCTGTATATAATGAATTTGCAGAATATCAGTCCAGTGTTGCTATTGAGCACGAAATGAACAACACGGATACAGCCTGTTTCAAGCAGGAAAAAAATAGAGTTTAATTCTTTGACATCGTATATATAGATTTCTGACCTTGCCCATGGATTGGAGAATGAGGTTGCCTCCTCTCCAACCACACTGGTCAAATTTCTCCTCCTTCTCAGAAGAATACAAAACAAAAAGAAGAGTTATAAAAACATTGCTTTGCTTACATTAAATGTGTGAGAGACTGCATTGCAAAAATGCAAACAATTAAGAAGGCTAAAAAATCCAGGTGACAGTCCAGCTATTAATGTTTATGTTTTCAGGTTACTTGGAATGCAAGAGATCTATATAAATATATCCTCTGGCTGCACCTGATGTGAAAAAAGAAAGAATTATCAGGAAGGTAAGAAACTTTACTTTGAGGATTTCTCATTAGAAGTTTTGCTTACTTAACAGTCCCATCTCATTGCCCTCCTGGTCTTACTGGTGATGTGGGATGCAGAATGCTGACTCAAGTGCATGTGCCCCAGATTCTCGTGGTGCTCTCTACTGCCTTTTTGCTTACATGTCATTGCCTGCTTTGCTTCAATCCCAGAGTTTCACATCTCTCATAGTGTGATAAAAATGTTGGAGCAATATAAAATACAAGAACTCACAGCATAACAAGTCTGTAGACCCACTAGGCCGAGCAAGGCAGAGCCAGTACCACACCACATCCTTGTTACTCTGGTGCCCTCTGCTGAGGTAACTGCTTGGCTTTTGAGCCCCCCTGGGCAGGGGCAAGAGCCTCTGCCACATGCCATATGCTGCCACCTCTTTATCTTGAACTTTACTTCCTTGATACGTTTTCATTCCTATTCTGTCTCAACAGAAAAGCAGAGTATGACCCTTTACTTCCTCTCCTTCCTCCAGTGGTACTCAGGCTGAAATTTGTTCTTTCCTTCAAAACATTTCTGCATCACATTTTTACAACAGTGTTTTATTGAGCTTTAGAAGATTACATGTGAGTTGAGATGATAACCACTATGAGAATTATATTTTATAAGAAAATTTGTGTGTGTGTGTGTGTGTGTGTGTGTGTATGTATAAAATCATTAATCATTCAAATTAGCAATATAATTTTTATTCCTTTCTGGAAGATTTCTTCATGTGCAGTAAAAATGGGGGAAAACAAGAGACAGGTAAGGCAATACACTCAGCACAGGTTTTCTACAGCAAGTCAGTACTTTTGTTTAGCTGTACATAAACAGCCTTACTCTCACTTGGCAGGGATACCTAAATTATAAAGATTGTAAAAACAACTTCTCAGGTTCACGTAACAAGCAAGATGAGGAATTGTCTGGTCTCCTGTTCCAACCACTAGACCTTGTGCATCCTCCACACTCATGGAAGTTACAGTAATTACATTAAGACTTAACTGCCACCTGAGTAATTTTTACAATGAAATTTACCAAGTAAAGCATTACATTTACTACATGTAAAAAGTGGAACTCTCTTATGTCTCTGTAGTCACAGCACATGTCTTCAATAAAAGATAATTTCTTGGAGTTATCCTTGCTTCATATCACGCATAAGGACACCAAGTTTGGTACTGGCTTGGTTTGAGGATGCTTGATAAAAGACTCCTCCAGTGCATCTTCCAACAAATAGAACTGTCAATTCCCAGAGGAAAATCAAGGATCAACCTTACCTAATCCCAACACATGAATAACTGCATAATACAAGTTTAGGTATTTTTATATTAGTGTGGATTTCAAGCAGCAGCTGCTTATTCAGAACTCAATCCTAGTAGTTTTTAAAGTGTCTTATTCAGGTGATTGCAGAGGGACATGTTTGACACTTCATCCCTCAGTGGCTTTTCAGAAGAAATTTGTGAACAAAAGTCAATTTTATATTATATACATATATATAATACATATGTGTGTGTGTGTATATATGTATATATGTGGCTGCAGCTTATATTAATAAACAGTTCACAAAAGATTATTTTCAGCAATAACATATCAAATTTGTTTAGGTGGGCTGAGATTATTTTTTGGACATCATAGCTGTGTGGTAATTTCCAATAGTCCTTTACCAGATTCTGCATATCATGTCTTCTTTGATAGGCACATTCTCACACTTAACCCCCTACCTTTTTGACAAGAATTTCCTCCTCCACTTTTAAATTTCTTTTCAGCACAATATTCTTATTTTCCTCTCTCTCTCATTACTGCACTGGTAAAAAATTGTTGCATACCATTCCAGCAGTTCAATTTCAGCAGGAAACACTGAAATTTGTGAATTGTAAATGTACATTACAATTTGTTCCTGTTGTATATGTTCTTCTTGTTTTGGTAAATTTTCACCAAGAGTGACATTATTAATCCTAAAATTTAGGGATTTAAAAAAAAAAAAAAAAGACATTTCAACTACTAATTTTATAAGTTGCTTAAGAAGAACACAGGTTTTGCAAAAAGATGTTATCTTTTGTCATTAATTTTTTTCAAGCTTGCTTGAAGACTTTAATAATATGGCGAGCCATATGATGCTGCCTACCCTTCTTTGATTCCAGCATGTGAAGGAGGCACCATTTACAGCAAAACAAAAAGGAAAACCCCTAAAAGGAAACAGTAAGTTGAGTGAAAATTAGTAACTGCTGGAATTAGCTCTTATTACAGGCAGAAAGAGATAGTATTTGTGGCTTGGCTAGTTAACTATTTTTTATGTTATTTCTCTACATAAGCTACTGACATAATTGCTAAAGAAACAAAAGTGAAAGGATCAGAACATTCTGTGAGCACAGATGGAGCTTACATTATGTATACATTTTTAAGATATTAAATTAATTTAATTTTAGCAAGAGTATCATCAATTTCTCAGAGATGAATAGATATTTTTTACCTGCTCATTGGAGCACATGGAAGGCTGTGGTGTGGGTACAAATTTTGGCCTGTTAACAAAACCCAACTAATTTGAGAAGCACACTTTCTGTTCTGTTAGAGAAGTTTCTTATTCTAACACATAAGGCCACAGCATCTCCAGTTTGTTTATCCCCAGTGCTTTTGTTGTTCCTGTGGCTTTGCTGGGCAGACATGCTACTTGCATGAAAAATATGAGCCAGAAAATAAGTTATTAATCTTCCTCATGTCGTCTTCAGTCTTTGTATTTTGAGTGTAGTTGGACTTCAGCAATTTGATATCAGAAGGTTGTTTATGTGGCAGTTTATCACTGTCTCTCCCAGGCAGCAATTTTTCTTCTTGTTTCCATTAATATTGTTTCTGTGGGAAAAAAAAAAAGTGCAAAAAACACAGTGTTCTCTATTTTCATGTACAACCCCTACCTTCTCCTTGGATTTCCTTCCACAGGATGCACACATGCACTTACTTGCATGTTCAACAGGCAAGATAAAACTGTTTCTACCCTACACAGATGAGTCGAACACTGAAAACCAGTTGAGGGCAAACACAGTCATTCATTATTCTCTCAGGTATAACAGCTACAACTTACAAGGTTTGGGAGGCAGAAGCTAACACAAATTGGCTTTGTCTTGCACTTCTCAAGCTTGCAAATTGAAAGGAGAATCCTAGAAATGCAACATTAAAATTCTGAAACCCTAACCCTCAGTCTGCCTTTCAATGTCAGTCGCTAAAAGAGCAAACCCAGAGAGATACAAAGAGCAGAACTGAATCATTCAGGTTGGAAAAGACCCTTTGGATCATCCAGCCTGTCTAGTCACATTATTTGGCTGTCTGTTGTCTTCTGGCTGGGAGATCCTTGTCAGTCTCTCTGGAATGGGTTTCTCCTGCTTTCCTTTAGGGCTCCTGCTGTCTAGTGTTAGTTTCCTGGCCTCTTAGTACTCCACCTCTCTTTGCCCCAAGTATTTCACAGGGGAAGCTGGTCTGCTGGTGGAGTGGGATTACTGTGCATGCTGTACATCATCAGCTTCTATAAGATCCAGATCTGTGGGGAAGGACAGAAGGAGGGCTGTCATCCTGAATCACTATTAGTGCTTCTGGAGGAGACAGTGCTGAAGAATTGGTTTGCACCAGGAATTTGTGCCATAGACAAATAAATCTAGATGTCTAGCATGCACTACCGTTAATGTTAATGAATCTTGGCAAAGACCTCAACTAACAATAAAACCGTGTCACAATGGAATACTATTCAGAAGACTAATGGAATTCCCTCAAACTCCACACAGGTAAGTTTATTAGCAGGAGATAAACACATAACCTGGTAGATTTTACAGGTTCATATATATTAAAATGCAGATGGGCCCAGGCACAGCTTATATAACTGTCAGTGATTGAAACATGGACTCTGCCGGGTACATGCAAAGCCAATTTTTATTGTACAAAGCACATCTTACATACTGTTCCAAAACCAGCAGTTCAACAACCACAAACTTCAGCTTCTAGGATTACATCTTTAGCATCTCAAGCAGTTACTGATTACAACCTTTCTGCTTAATCTCCTTTTAACTATCCTACTTTTGCCTCACCTTCACCTCTTTATTTGTCTCCTGCTCTTTTGTTTTGCCCACTGCTAGACCTGGGGTACACCTGTCTCTCCCAGGGCCCCACGCCAACAGAAGCCATCCTCCCTGGCGACATTCTGCACTCCCACGTATCCCCCTTCTGTTTTCAACAATTAAAACCTGCAAAAACACTGTTTATGTGGGTCCTCAGCCTAACGTGATGGTAGAGGTGAAATCATCGCTCCAGGGAGATGCCTTTGCGTTCGTTGTCCTCGCGTTGGTCGCTCTCAGGTGGTGCTGGTCCTTTCTCTCTGCATGGGCAAATGCTCTCCACAGGGATCCACTCAGGTCTTGCATCTGCGGAAATACAAGCACACCCTCTCCCCCAAGTAATAAGACGGAAAGGTCCAAGTATTTTCCCTGATTCCAAGTCTTTTACTAGGACCAGGGCTTTAATTTCAGTGGCTGCTGCATTCTGTCCAAAATGCCACATTATAGGTGGAGTTTTGCTATGAGCCACGGTGAGCCTGCGTGCCTCCCGTGGCGGCTGGGCGCGATTTCCAAACAGCTGCAGGCTGAGTGTCCCTTCTGTCAGCGGAGAACAGACTGCTGTGGCCACGGGCGCACTCCTGGGAGAGCTGCAGGCGCCCAGGGTCGGGGTGAAGCAGCTGCAGGCCGGATCTTTGAGCGCGGCTCTTGTCAGTGACCTCCGAGTGGCAGCGGCAGCCTGTCCCCAGCATCAGCGAATGGCAGCTGCGGGCTGGCTGTGCGCTAGTGCTTCGGCAGGGAGTTCTGCGGGCTGCTACTGCGGCAGGCTGGCTATGGTGGCTGGTGTGGTGGGCTGGCTACCGCGGGCAACGTGGGGAACACGGCGGTGGTGACGGCCACAGCTGGGTGCAGGCAGCATCTGTTCTCTTGGGGAAACTGCGGAGCATCAGGTCGACATGGCGACCAAGTGCCTAGAGGAAGCGGCGAAGGAAACAAGACCACAGAGAGTAAAAGGTGAGCGGGGGAGGAGGGCCATGCTGACCCTCCGAGCGAGTCCCCGATCCCTCCAAGAAACCCGAAGCAAAATTGCTCATGTGTTCACTTAACAGCTTTTATGTGCTGAAGCTCCTCCCTTAGCCCGACTTCCCGGGCATTTTTTCCTGGTCATTTTTCCCGGGCATCCAGGCATCTGTCCCACCGGCCAGTGGGGGGTCGCTCGCAGCCCGATATTGGAAGTTTTCACTTCCTTGATTGGCTGCCAGGAGAAGTCCTCCTGGAGACAGGGTTCCCAACATGTGTACAGCCCTTGGAGTAATTTTTCACCTCAGGTATAACTTATGTTGAGGCATACATCAAAATCAGATTGGTTCTTCTCAGTTTGTCTGGAATCTGCTGTTGAACGCAGGCTCTGGGAACTGTGATAATCCCATAGCCCCTGACAGCCCTCCCAGACCCCTTGGAGAACTCATAGTCCCCTGCACCCGTATAGCCCACTCAGCACTCACATACCCCATAGCCCTCAGAGATGCCATAACTCTCACGCACTCCACAACCCTCATTGTCCTCACAGACCTGACAACCCTCAAAGCCCTCACTGACCGCACAGCCCTCAAAGAACAATCTGCTCTGAATATCAGTTTCACATAACTTGCATCCTCTCCAGCTGTCCCAGTCATGCACATTTAAACCAGGAAAGAGTGTTACCTTTCCAGTGACCAGCTGGGGAACTTCAGGCCCCAATGCCAAACTTGCCACAATGTAGCCACTGCAGATCTTGGCCCAGGTACCTGCAACATCTTAAAATGGTACCAGTGCAAGATAGTGGCTGTGAGCTCTTTGCTCCTCTTGAGTTTGACCTCGGGCTGAAGTCACTGTCTTCTACAGAGGCAAATTGTCACCTCTCATCCAAATAGCCTGAGCTCTTTTGGAGCCCCTCTGGGGCTTCAGCAGCATGAGAGCCACTCATCTGAGGTAGAAAGATATATTCTGGTGTGTTACCTTCACTGAGCTGTCAGCACAACTGTTAAAGTATGGGAGAGAGAGATGCTCAATTTCTGTGCCAGCTTCCTTATTCCTGTTCAGTCCTCTCACACACTGGTCAACCTACTCTGCTCCAGCTCTACAGATGTAAAATGGGATAAGCACTTCTCACCCTCAGACTCCCAGCCCTGGGATTTGCAGGCAATACTGTCTGTGGACTGGATATGCCAACAGCTGAAGACTTATGGTTAGTGAAACTGGAAACTGTGTACCAAAGATTCCTTTGCAGATGTAAATCTGTACAGTGTTAGCCACCCATTCCTAACCTCACTGTAAAATTTCAGCTTCCTTTATCCTGGACTCGGCAACAGCATGGTAATTTAATAATGCAAACATAGGACCAGTTGGCATCTCATGCTAGATTAAATATAAGTCAAAGGTAAACAGGTTCATTCTTGGGTAGTAACACTGTTCTTTGTATTTCTTCTTCACTAGATAATTTTTTACTCCTCCCTTTCTAGAATTGCTAGTGCTACTAATGTCGTGGACATCCTGCTCACAAAGTGCTTATAATGTCAGTAAACAATTTTTGGCTTCAGGTCCTTGACCTGGTGAGTATGTGTGTGCTGTATTTCTCTCTTCTCTTTGATCCTGAGTAAGCACAATGACTTTGTCCTAATAGGGTATCTTGAAAGATATTCACATAGGCCTAACAAAACAGACATGGAAAGACCTCATTGACTTCAGTGGAAATTGTACAAATATTGTACAAACTGCTGGACAGATGCAATAGCAGTTCCAGCAGACTATTAATTAGTAATATAGTGTTATCTCAGGGTTACACTTAGGGACAGAATTATAGGACACTTAAGTAGGGTGATCAGGCAAGGCTGACCTAACCCTGGTTTGTCAGTATGTTGTGATTTATGTTTTTTAGTGCTCCATTTCCCTATGACTACATAGTCACCATGTATGAAAGTATTTCTGGGGAAAAGGAGAAAATACTATATCTTCCTGTGGGTCACTATGGAGTTGGATCTCATGGAAGGACAGGCATGGAGTTGGACTGCATGCTGCCTGCATAGTTCCCCCAGAGACACAGACCATAGTATCACGGGGAAGGAGGATCAGAAATTGCTACATAAAGCAAACTATGTATCTAAGGAATCATTTGAAAACAACTCTCACTTTGTGACATTCAGGGCTTTCAGGTAATGTCACTAATGTAACAAAAGCATTACAAAAAAATTATGTTCTTATTGGCAGCAACTACACTCTGTGCTTGTCTCTCTCCTTTCTCACACATTTATGCTGCAAGCTTTTCAGGGTGGAGAGTATTCTTCTGTGCTTGCACAGAGACTTATATAATGAGGACAGCATCTCTCATGGGATTGCTGTGACCAGCTGAAATATAACAAAAAGAGAAATACTAATTGCAGCAACCTAAGATATAAAGAATGAAGATGTGTGGTTTATTTTATTCAATGTGTGGTTTTTCTCCATGTCACTTAGACAATATTTGTGTTCTGTGCCATATGTCTATATCATAAACACTATTTCATTCCATCCTTGCAGCCTATAATTCAAGGCTCATCTGACTACCATTCAATGTCCAAACAGAATTATAGTAAAGGCAGATTAAAAAAATCTCTCTCTTAGATTACAAAGCCTTACATGTGAGATGAATTTTTTACCCATTTAACTTATGCTACAAATATAATTATTGTATTTCATTAAAATTGTGTAAATATATGTTTAGAGGCCTGGGTTTTGTTTACTTTAGCTCTCAGTCAAAAAAGTGGAAGACTGAAAGGAACTATGCAGTCAAGTAGCAGAACTCTGTTCTTGCAGGTCAGGTTGAAGTGTATGCAAATAAGGAAATATGCTCTTAAATGAGGACTGACAGAAACCATTCTCTTTAAATCAGTATAACCATGACCATTTTCAAGTGCTCTGAACTGGCTTGTAAAGAAGGCTGGTTTTACTGCTTTTCCAGCTGGAATAGAAAATGCTATATGTAGGTGAGAGATTGCTATCACTAGCCAAGTGCCTTTAGCCCTCAAACTATCAATTCATCCATTACCTACTATTTTGCTGCAAGAAGGGAAAAAGAGTAGTAAATCTTAATGGAGATGTTAACTTTGCTCATACATATTTCACTGGGTGAAAAAATGCTTTAAAAAGGGCCAGTGTGGCTTACATGCTGTATAAAAGCAAAACTCTATCCTTCATCAGACAATTTTCCTCTAGATGAGGCTTTTCATAATGTTAGTAAGATGAATTACAGTTTGCATTTATAGTACATTTCTTTCAGATCCTTTTAGACTCTAATCTCTTTAAACATGCAGGACTTCATTTTAGCAGGCTTTGGATCAGATGCCACTACTTCAATCAAAGAAAAAACTTTGGAGGAAAAACAGTATGTGATTTTTACTGGGAGACACTAGTCTATTCTGCAGTTACAGCATAAATTCCAACATTAAATACTTCATTAGTTTTAGATCCCTGGATACCTATAAGATATAAGAGTATCAAACTAGGTCCATTTCCCGGCAGAGTGAGATGTGGAAGCAAAAGGTCAAATTCTGATATACAGCTTCACAGAATGTATGTTTATGTTTCTGGCAATGTTGAATTCACCCTTACACTGATGAAACTGTAAGCAGAGACTGTCTTGAAACTATATCACTTGATTATCAGCCATCCAATGTCAAGGAGTTTCTCCCCAAATCCTGACTTTCAGACTGCTGCTCAGGTCACTGGACCAGAGCAGGGTGCATTCCTGCAGCAGCATCAGTGACAAACATCCCTGCAAGGCTGCAGACATACCCAGTGCAAGATTCCTTCGGCAACTATAAGGGGAACTAGGCCAACTAAGATACACATAAAACTAGACAGCAGGAAAAAAATTATAAAGACTCAGAACCAGTTCATTTCTATTTACAGATAATAAAATGCAATTCATTAGAGCAACATTGCCAAACACTTTATCTTGACATTAAATTGTGATCTGTAATGTAATAAAATAATTAGTATAGTATTATTCCAGGAAATTATTTAGATGTTGAAATAACAATTTATATTATTGCATACTCTCTTAGGATATTATATTACTTTGAATATGTTTTATTAGTATGTCCTAATGCCTCTATGTGTATTCTGTGGTACAAAGAAAGCCTTGCTATAGGATGGACAGCAAAACACACAGCTCCATTCCTTAGCTTTTGCTCCAACAAACTGGTCAAAGTTGACTGTAGTTTAGTTTGTGGTAGGATCAAGTGTGGGGTGATCTAGATCTTTCATCTAGATCAATGAAATTATAAACATTACACATAAAGCACTTACTCATCACTAGCAATTTATTATATTAAAAATTGTGTATTATCATTCCTCAAGCAAGAGCAACATAGTTTAAATTCCCTGTTCTTACAAATTCATTAGAACATCATTTACAGCCAGCAGTTCTTTATCCTGCCTACCAGCGTTTTACTTTGTAACACATTCCCTCCTGTCATCATCACCATTTGTACTATAGACTGATATCTGTGAGCTTTTAATCTACTTAGCCCTTGTCAGAGACTGAAATATTATAGTTTTATGAGTTAAACATTTTTCCCTGCTTTTTGGAACTGTGTTACAAAAAGCTGCAGAGAAAGGCACCACACCCTGCAATGGACAGAGGGGACAGAGGCACCCAACTGCCCGCTGATGCAGATAAGATAACAACTCAGAGCCAAGGGACTTTCAAAGGANTATATTAAAAATTGTGTATTATCATTCCTCAAGCAAGAGCAACATAGTTTAAATTCCCTGTTCTTACAAATTCATTAGAACATCATTTACAGCCAGCAGTTCTTTATCCTGCCTACCAGCGTTTTACTTTGTAACACATTCCCTCCTGTCATCATCACCATTTGTACTATAGACTGATATCTGTGAGCTTTTAATCTACTTAGCCCTAGACTTTTCTCCAGAACCCCCTTTTTTATTATTATCTGTTTCACAAATTACTCTGTTTAAAATTAATCCTATCTCAAAACTGAGGACTTGAAAAGAAGCTTTGGCATTGTCCTTGCTGTACTTCCAGAGCCCTCCTGCCACATCACTTTTGACACTGTAGTGTCTCAGATTTGCAATGCCAGCCGGAAATTTGCAGGTGATTTAAAGAGGCTCAAGGGAGCGTGATCAACCCCAGAGAGAACCAAACAGGGGCATGGTGTGCAGTGAGGAAGTGGCAGGGCAGTGAGGATGTGGCCTGGCAGTGAAGATGTGGCCCAGGAGTGAAGGCATGGTGCGGCAGTGAGGACGTGGCAGGGCAGTGAGGATGTGGCAATTAGCTGGGCAGTTCCTGCAGACAGGATGAGTAGGAAGGGCGCAGCCACTCTCCTGGTGGTGGGTTGTGTGTAAGGTGGCTGGGGTCTTTTGGCTGGTTGTAGGGTGTTTTTGTTTTTTTCAGCAATGGTTTACAAACGATGAAAAGCCATTGCTGCTGCTGCTGCCGCCAGCAATAGTGTGCTAACCCAAAAAGAATTCCCCAGCAAGGATGCAGCTGTCCAAGCCCCTGGCTGCAAGGAAGGTCTGAGCCTGATGTTAGTACCAGAGGATAGTGCAAAAGACACCTGCATGCAATGTGAGCATGGTGAATGATCTGCTCTGTCTAGTGGCCGAGATTAAGGAAGAAGTGGATAGGCTAAGGAATTGGAGAGAGCGAAACAGAAAGAAACTGGTGTAGTTACGCCCTTCCAACCCTGAGAGAAGTTCAGCAGAAGGAGACCTTGTAGACAATGGGGAATGAAAATGGATCCCTACTTGAGGAGGTAATGAAATTCCCTCCTGACCCCTTGTTAAGATCCAATTATTGTTAAGATTCTTTGGAAATTTCTCTGCCTTAATTAACGTGCAAACGAGATCATATGCCAGTTAATAGTAAGAGTTTTATTTGATGGTAAATATGAGAGAGAGAAAGAAAGAAAGAAAGTAGTAGAAAATAGGTGGGGGGGACAGAAAGAGAGTGACAGGAACAGAATAAGGAAAATATTACCACTTCATGGATCCCAACAATGTTCTGTTGATCCTCTCCAGTTGGTCTTCTTGGTGGTGAAGGTCTCCCCAAAGGTGTAGAATCCCATGGGTTTATATCCCCTCGAGCCAGGTGGCAATGTCCAGGCATGTCCCCCTGGGGGAAGGGGCAGTCTCTTACAGCAGACTCTGGGTCTGTTGCATCACGTGCAGCCCTGTGGTGCAAGGCCTCTCACGTGAGAGTCCCGTGGATGTGGCCTGTGGGGCTGGGGGTTCCACAGCTGGGCCGGTTTGTCTAACGGGGAATGGGTGTTCAGTGCCTCTGGCTAGAGGTTACACCACGTACCTGAAACGTCCTCCTCCCCCCTCTGTTGGGTGGGGGTCCGTGTAAACCTGGCTTCTGTGAGCTGTGCTCTACCCCCACCCCAAACTCAGCAGAGGATGACTGAACAATGGGTTTCCCTTTATGTAATCAGTTTGACTTTCAGTTCAAAGTCCCAGCCTTCAGGGAGGCTTCTTTGGTTTTAGCTTCTTTATAATGAGCAAAACCTCATATCAATGTTTGAGGCATGAACTATTTTCAGTCTCTGACACCCCTGTCATCTTCCCAGGTGCCCTTACATAATAGTGTGAGGTCCTGGACCCAGAAAGCCAGGCAGATGACACTAAAGAAAAAAAATCTGTCTGGAGAGTCTCCCAGTTGCACTTCATCTGTCAGACAGATCACAACTGCAAGTACTAAGTAGAAAGGAAGGGTAGTTGTAGTAGGTGTCTCCCTTAACAAAGGGCTCTGTATGTTACCTGGACCCATCCCACAGGGAAATCTGCTGCCTCCCTGGGGCCCAGGTATGGGATATCACCTGGAGACTCCCTGAACTAAGTCAGCCCTCTGATTATTCCGCACTGCTGGTTGTCCAGGCTGGCTGTGATGAGGCTGACAAGAAAGGCACCAGGGTAATTAAAAAGGACTTCAGGGCTCTAGGTCAGTTGGTTGATGGGACAGGAGTGCAGGTGGTGTTCTGCTCAGTCGCTTCAGTAGCAGAGAATTATGAAAGGAACAGGAAAATCCACATTATTAATGAATGGCTTAAGGGCTAGTGCCAACAGCGGAATTTTGGTGTTTTTTTTGATCATGGGGCAACGTTAACAGCACCAGGCCCACTAGAGTTAAATGGGCTCCATCTGTTTAACAAGGGCAAAAGGATTCTAGCCGCTAAGTTGGCAGGGTTCATTCAGAGGGCTTTACACTAGATTTGAAGGGGAAAGGGGATAAAACCAGGCACTACAGAGATGAGCCCAAGGGTAAGCCTGAGTCAGGAGTGAAGTAAGCAGCCCAGTTGAAGTGCATGTACACTAATGCACGCAGCATGGATAACAAACAAGAGGAGCTGGAAGCCATGGTACAGCAGCAAAACTATGGCATAGTTGCCATCATGGAAACGTGGTGGGATGACTCACATAACTGGAGTGCTGCAATGGATGGCTACCAGCTTTTCAGAAGAGACAGGAGAGGGAGAAGAGGTAGAGGGGTAGCTCTTTATATTAGGGAGGCTCTTGATGCTCTAGAACTTGAGATTAATGACAATAAGGTCAAGTGCCTTATGGGTAAAGATTGGGGAAGGCCAACAAGGCCAACATCGTGGTCAGAGTCTGTTTTAGACCACCCAGCCAGGAAGAAGAGGTGGACAAATTATTCTATAAGCAGCTGGAGGATGTTTCAAGATCACCAGCCCTTGTTCTTGTAGGTGACTTTAAGCTGCCAGATATCTGCTGGGAACTCAACACAGTGGAGAAGAGGCAGTCTTGTAGGTTCTTGGAGTGTACGGGGGACAACCCACCAGGGGAGGGACTATGCTAGGCCTGCTGTTTACAAACAGAGAAGGGCTGCTGGGACATGTGGTGGTTGGAGGCTGTCTGGGGTAGGGTGACCATAAAACAATAGAGTTCTCAATATTCAGTGAAACAAGGAGGGGCATTCCATACTGGATGTCTGGGGGGGCAGACTTCAGCCTATTCAAGAGACTGATTTGGAGAGTACCTTGGGAGACATCCCTTAAAAACAAAGGGGTCCAGGAGAGGTAGACACACTGGGGTGATGAGGGAGATGGCGGAAGAGCTTGTCAAGCCACTCTCCATCATTTACCATCAGTCCTGGCTCACCTGGGGAGGTACCAGATGACTGAAAGCTGGCCAGTGTGATGCCCATCCATAAAAAGGGCCAAAAGGAGGATCCAGGAAACTATGGGCCTGTCAGCCTGACCTTGGTGCCTGGCAAGATTATGGGACAGGTCATCTTGAGTGCAGTCACAAAGCATCTACAGGATGGCTGAGGGATCAG
>VZRF01002394.1:592-34640 GCA_013396875.1 Vireo altiloquus
ATGTCTCATGGTCTGGAACATCCCTTTGGTCACTTGGGGTCACCTGTCCTGGCTGTGTCTCCTCCCAGCCTCCCAAGCCTCCCCAGCCCCTTCCCAGCCTGGCAGTGCCAAAAGCAGCAAAGGCCTTGGCTCTGTGCAACCCTGCTCAGGAATAACAAAAACATCTCTGTGCTATCACCCCTGGGCTCAGCACAAACCCAAAACACAGCCCCACACCAGCCCATGGAAAAGTCTAACTCTACCCCAGCCAAACCCAAAACACCAGGACAAGGTAGTCCTTGTTGCTGCATCCAGCTGAGGTGAGCAGAGTCCAGTTCCACAGACGAGTCTATGCTGAAGAGGCAAATCCAAGAAGATGACAGAAGTAATAGCTCCCAAAATAGGGTCAGCATCACGTCTGACAACAACCAGCACCAGCCACAGTCTGGGGTTCATCAAGCAAGGCCACAGAGCTGAGGCTATTTCATAGGTGAAAAAAGAGAACACCTCATGTCAAGATGTTAAGGATATCTCACAGATAAAACAGTATTCTAAAGAGGAATATACCAACCCAAATATTGTCATCAGTTTTTTAAGTTTTCCAGCTATTTAAACAGTCTAAAATCAGTGTTAGATTTTAGCATCTGAGCCTGTTTGCATCCAATTAATGGAGACTTTCAGTGTGCAGGTGGTGTCAGCAAGGAAGTTACTCAGAGCACCTCATAACCTGCAGGATTGTTGTTTTGATTCAGAAAGACTAGTGAAGCTGACAATAAAATCTCAGACCTCTGATTCAAATCACCAAATCACCTTTCCCTCCCCTGTTTTCAGACTCAGTACAGTAGAATTGGAAAGATCCATGTTATTACACTAAACTAGTAATCAGTCATCTGTTTGATTAATAAACCAGAGTAATCACTGCGTGGTTTGGGGCACTGTATTGAATTTAAAGCAGGCTTATGCCTGTACTTTGCACACTTTTAGTTGTTTTGACAGCTTCATTTTTCAGAAGTAATTTAACTATGTGTGCATCAAAATATTTGCAAAGATGTAACTTCTGTTGCATGTAGTAATTTTATTTTCATTCTCTATCATGTGCAGACAGTGTTATGAAAATGACCAAAAAACTTGCAAAAGGGTTTTTCCTCTCTTCACTTTCCTTTACAAGAAACTTTCTTTCATAGTTATGTCTTGGTGATTAACACCACGCAGACAGCATCAATATTCATATTTTAAGGATATAATATGCAGATTCTGAGGGATTTTTTTAGGATGGCAGAAACAGAATTTATAAAGTGATCTGTTTAAAATTATTAATAACTAATAACATTGGCTACATGGTTTCATTGCTTTGCAATTACCTCAGAGGAGAGAGTCCATTAGACCTGTAGATACATCCTGTTTAACATTGGCTCAGAGGAATATAGATCTTCTCCAGAAGAAGAGCCAATTTTCAAATCATTTAAGATCGAAAACAAAAGCAAAGTATAAAGAAAATCCTGCATCCTATGTTGTAGATGAAGGGCTTTTCATCTCAGTAAAACTAGCAGTTTGCACATAAAACTCAATTCAGGTTATTGAAATTAATATTTTAGAGCTCATCAAGCTTATCAGGAAACTGATAGCAAAGAGCCATTTGTTTTTATCACATCAAAAAAGACCTTCACTTTTTCAACGAGAGGGATCTGGGTCTGGCCTCTCTCTCTCTCACCATCCTCTGTTTTATACATCTTCAAGAGAAGTGATGATATGTAAGGCTGTAGCCATCTTGAGTAATGCATTTTTTTATGTATGTATCAAGCAACGGAATTTCTACCATTTACTAAATTATGATTAGCAAGGATTTCCTCTCTCTTATTTTGAATGCTAGCTAATTAAGAGATCACAGATAAATGTGGTTTCAAACAAACAGATTTGACTTTGCCTGGTTGCAATATATCCAGACAAAAACTCTTGTCTGGGAATTGTGTAATTGCATTTATACAACACTATGCCCTGCTCTGTTCATATCTGTATTTAGATTTCAGATGAATCTTTGTTCCTCCCTGAATACCTGTGTCTGGCAGTATACAGAAGGAAGCTGATGTCTGCTTGAGCAGACATACCCCTTATTCTATGTGCTCACAGGGTCAGATCTTAAATTCACAACCCTTAACATCATTATGGTTGGGAAAAATCTCTCCTCTCTTTGGAAATCTAAAATGTAGAGCTCTACAGCAGGATGAGTGGCACTCTAAAGAGCATCTCTGGGTGAGCCATATGTGGAAATGCTGATTTCCTTTCACTGATAAAGAGAAAATAGAGTCAAGATGACTAGCTCAGATGGAAGATTATTATGTTTTATTGCCATAGAGACTCACAGAATCACAGAATAATTTGGGTTAGAAGGGACCTCTAAAAGCCATCTAGTTCAGTCCCTCTACAGCAATCAAGGACATCTTCAAACAGATCCAGTTGCTCAGAATTGCACCCAACTTGACCTTGAATCTTTCGTGAGTTGGGGAGTCCACCACCTCTCCAGACAGCCTGTTCTGGGGTTTTACCACCCTCATTGTAAAAAACTTCTTCCTTGTGTTTTATTATCTTATGATAAAAACAGATCTTCCTTCGGCTTTATACCATTACCTCTTGCCCTGTTGCCACAGGGCTGATAATTTATTTGTCCCCATCTTCCTTACTGGCTCCCTTCAAGTACCGAAAATCTTGTCTATCTTGTCTATCTTGTCCATCTTGTCTATCTTGTCTATCTTGTCTATCTTAACCTAGTCTTATCTTTTAAGACTATCCTAGTCTTAAAAGCTAGGATAAAACCGCATCAATTCCCCGTGAAAATGGTATTTACAGCAGCCCATCTGTCAGACCCTACAGGTAGAAACTGCTCCATTATTCCTCCTGAGGCATTGTGTTTGTAATTTAGTATGGTATTTGTGGCGTGCTTAAATTAAACAATTGTAAGAGCACAGCACAATAGGTGTGTACCCAGGAGCATCTGTAATAGGCAGAGAAAAATTAGGGAGACTCTGAATGAGTCTCAGAAACCATCTGTTAAACAGGATCAGAAATAATAAAACAATCCAGTGGAAATCCTTTGTGGCTGATTTCAGGTGCACTTACGGTTTGAGAAGGACATTGATGAAAATGCTATTCATTAATTGCTTCCTGCAAAATTTCCTTGCAGAGTCAATCACCACCTGGAGACAGAAATAGTTTTTACAAAAATTCCGCAAATGTGAATAATGGCAATAATAACAGTCCACACTTCCAATGAGTCTAACATTTGGGAATCACAAGAACTTCATAAATACAGTGAAAATTTCAAAACTACAGGGAGGAAGTTGTACAATAGGACTAGGAAGTCTTGTGGGTCAAAGAGAAAAAAAACATCAGATTTTTCTGTTACTATTTAAAGTGATCCTTGAACTGTCAGTGGCTTGCATGGGCTTCTAACTTAGAGGTCTTAATTAGTAAAAACATCCATTCTGAAGAGGAGCTTACTCTTCTCTGAAATGTTTGTGATATTGTGCAAGAAAACATGATGATTTTTTATTCAATGCCCAAACTGAAGGCGAATAAATTATTTAGAGTGACCTCAAACTAATACATTGTTTCAAGATAATATTCAATGAAATTGTATATCAAATATACAATTAGATTGTCTCTATATCAATAGAGACAATCTAACCAAAGTGAAAACTATTTTACAACACTTCCAAAATAGTACAAGCTGTGAAGACATCAGTGTTGTAACAACCTCCCACTTACCTCCTTTGTTGCTGTTAGTCATCAGATCACTGTACGAAACATGGAGGATCTGTATGCAAGTTCCTCTTTTTTTGCTTAATTCAGAAGAAGTCCTCAAAATCTCATGTTTTTTACAGGGGAAAAAGGTTACAGGCTTTGATCTATTAAGGGGATATATCCTAAGCCTTGAGATAAGCCTCATAATAACTATTTTAGGAATCTGAAGATTTACATGGTCTTCAGTAAGAAGAGGAAATGGTTTTTTTCCATATATTTATTTAATTTATTAAGTTATTTAATTTCATTCCTTTCCAAGTACATATTAATATGACTCTCACTGATGCATTGTCTGAGTGGCTTCCTGTAGTACAATAAGCAAAATGTTCACCATCTGCCTCATGTGGCTCATTCTCAGCATAAGAGGAGAGATACACAATCAGTTAAAATGCTTTGTTTTGTCAACATTTGGTTTTATTTGATTTCTAGAATAGATTCTGTTTAATTTTTATCTTACAAAAAGTAGGTTGAGGAGAAATAATCTTGGTCTTGGAATGCAGCAAGATATTTCAATTTTAGATCCTCAAAAATGTTATTCCTGGGCTCAAGGAGCTTTTTTGGATAAGGTTTGTTGGACCCGGAGAGAAACTTAGGGGTGCTCTAAAAATCCTTATTGCATTTAAGAGTTAAAATTATCAACCACAGTTGTTACTCAGACGTATAACATCTCAGAAATTACAAATCTGTGTCATAAACTTGTTGGGTTTAATGTCAGAGATTGAGGATATCTGAGAAAGTGATGTCATGGGCTAGACTAAAGCAGGTCCAGTGCAACCTCTGTTAGAAGAGAAACTCTCACACATCAGAGCATCACATTTGATGACTTCATGCTAAAGTTTACTGCATCACAAGCATGAAATGGAAACACGAGCTCTGGCTCTAATGAGCCTGTCCCTGATTCCCCCAATGAACTCTGTGCATGGCCAGTCAGAAATTGCACAAGTTTGCTTTACAGGTAGTTTAATCTTTTAAATTCAGCAGGTGAGATGGGCTGTGAAGCCTTCCAAACACAACCACTACAGATGATCGTACCCTCAATGGGTCACCACTTATGGCTTGGGCAGAAATATCTTTGAGATTTAGCTGTAGCTGGAATGGCTTGGAAAATCCAGCTAGCTGAGAAGTAAAGAAGTGCATGCCTTCAGCAGTGAGAAGTCAAATAAACATCTGTCGTGTCTGTGCCAGGCTCTGCTGTGAGACATAAGGATTTACCTGGTTCCTAACTCTCTCGATACTCAGATAGTGAAACCAGAAATGTAGCTGGCTAAAAGAGGTGGGGAAAGCTCGGGATTTGTTCAGGTTCAAAAAAGAAGTGACAGAGGCCACGTGGGGCTGGGGAGGAAGAGTAGACATTCCTGTTTAAAAACTCATTCAGTAATGAGGATCTGTTGTTAAGAAGCAAATAGAGGAAGAACTGACAAAAGCCATATTTTTTTCTATCTCAAAAAAAAAAAAAAAAACAAAACAGCATAAACAGTGCAAAAAACAATAATCTAAAATATCTGTAATAAAAACAGTGAAAGGATGGACTGGGAGTCATCATTCTGAGAGACTGGCTGACACAATATGTAGCTGAATTGCGGTCCTAAAGCTAAACTTTACTCATGTTTTAAAGGAATTTGTGTTGAAAATTAGAAACGGCAAGACACGTGCAGGTGCTGATGGAGTGGAAGTGAAAGTTGCCAAAGCCAAGCCTAGAATTAGACCAGTTTGTTAGTTAAATCAGAAGAATTGAACAATGTACATTATAGAATGCAAAATGAAATTGAACATGGAATAGCAAGCCCAAAGAGGTTTTTAGTAAATATCTCTAAGTAAATATCTTTAAATAGATATCAAACATGTAGTTCGTGCTTAANTGACCACCTCATAAGGTTACAGGAGCAAGCAATTCCAAAATGTTAGAAGCCAAGCAGAAACAGCAGAAACCTATCTTGGCTGAGCCGAAATTTTTTTTTTGGAGCTAAGGCAAAAAAGGAAAGTGTATGTTCTGAGGAAGCAACGTCAGGTGATGTGGGAGAAAATACAAAGATGCCACTTGCCACTGCAGGGAGAAAATCTGTGTGGCCAAAGTGCAACTGGAGAGGAAGCNGCCCAAAGAGGTTTTTAGTAAATATCTCTAAGTAAATATCTTTAAATAGATATCAAACATGTAGTTCGTGCTTAAGGAAAAGAGATGATGGAGAAAGTTCTGTACACTTGAAGAATAATAGTTTTCATATAAAACAAAGCAAAATATTTTGAAAATCTCAAAATGGTTTAACTAAAGCTACACTATTTGACAATCTAGAAAACAAAGTTTCCAAATTTTTTTTTTTTTTTTTTTTTTTTTTTTGGTTTTTAAGGAATTNTAAGGATCCCTGGGAAAATGTTTTTGAAGGTGCTGTGACCACCTCATAAGGTTACAGGAGCAAGCAATTCCAAAATGTTAGAAGCCAAGCAGAAACAGCAGAAACCTATCTTGGCTGAGCCGAAATTTTTTTTTTGGAGCTAAGGCAAAAAAGGAAAGTGTATGTTCTGAGGAAGCAACGTCAGGTGATGTGGGAGAAAATACAAAGATGCCACTTGCCACTGCAGGGAGAAAATCTGTGTGGCCAAAGTGCAACTGGAGAGGAAGCTGAGCAGAAATAAATTATCAGGGGGGAAAAGGGGATTTTTTTAACATACATTTTTGGGTGTCTTGGAAAGGGACAGAAGTTGGACAGAGTGATTCACTCAGTGATTCCTATGGGTCACTTTCAACTCAAGATATTCTGTGATTCTGCAAACCTGTAAAAATATAGAAATGATTTTGGATATTATGAATGAAAATCTCTTTTCTGATTTCCTTTTTTCTTTTATTTGCATAAACCTCAATTAAATTGGAACATTAAACTGGTTGCACCAGGAGTCCATTAAAGATTTCATTACCTTCTGTGGTGAACATTAAGAAGTTATTACTCAAAAGTCTATTTAAACAGTTAAAAATAATTAAAATATATAGGGAAATCATTACACATCATGAGATACTTTTCTAAGGAAAATGGGAGATTGTTAAAAATTCTCAAAGGTTTTAGTTCATGGCTCAATAATTCAGAGATGAGAGAGGGGTTTTGTAGATTGATAATTTATCACCAGTTTGCCCCAGACAGAGAATGTTGCAATACAGTATCTGGACTCATTTAATGGTTTGTTGTTGTTTCTTTTGGGTTTTTTGGTTTTTTCCATGTTTTTTCACAATTCAGTCTTGAAATAAAAATAATAAATAATCTCCAAAGCTGACCCATGCTCCAAGCACAGCTGAATTTTCTGCTCAAATCACCTGAGAAATGAAAATAGTTTTTTTTCTTCATTCTGATTACTTCAAGATCTCGATTTTGCCAACTTCTGTAGCTGTTTCAAGCTACTGTGTTTTATAGTCAGTATTTTTGTTGTTGCTGTTATTTAGGGTGTTTCTAATTGAATTTTTATAGCTGAAGATGTTGATATTCATTTCTTTGCTTAAGGCACAGTTGAGCAGACATAGATGTGGGAAATTGATAATCTTTATTTAAGGTTCACCATATCTCATGAGGTTTTTTTTCCATGAGTTGCTAAGTTTTAGGAAAGTCTAATAAATCTGGATCAAAAATCAAAAATAGAAAAATTTTGAAATATAGATTCACAAATATGCACAAATTATAATTAAAAAAAATAAAACTTGTAAATCAAGAAAAGAAACTTACAGAAAGAGAAATATGAAGAGTCATTATTATTACTTTGACAAAGTTCTGTGCTGGTATCTGGGACTTGTTATCTCACTCTTCTTATTTCTACCATATCAAAATTAATTATATAAACCTCTATGTGGGTTTCAAATTTGTATCCATAATTTCCAAAAAAAGTGGGCTTCCTCCAGGGAAAGCCACTGGGAGATCAAGACCATATCTTACAATTTTGGCAAAGTGATTTCCTTTTTTTTTTTCATTAGGTTTTTAACTTTCATAAATAAATAGCATCTCATGATATTTTAAGATAATATATTCAACCCTCAGCTGGGTACTCTTACTGTTTTTGAATGTCAAGTATAGTTTCATCTTTTTATTAGTCAGACCTACAGATAGGGTTTTATTTTAAATCTTTTCCCCTCCCTCGATCAGCTGGTGAAGTTAACATTTCTTGGAAAATAATAATTAAAAAAAGAAAAAAACAACAAAACAATAATGTTCACTTAGCTAGTCTCAACAAGATTATCTGCTTCATGTGACCACTGTGAATATAATTTTTCTAAATATAGAAAAAATCTTTCTGAACACACTGGCTCTGTTCACTGTGTGCTGAGACAATATAAATCAGGTACAAACATGGCAATGCAACTCTGTTGTCTCTTGGTTTTTGTGATGGTAGCTACATTCAGGGGTTCATTGAATGTGGTGGAGTTTTCCATGCCATTCCATGAACAATGTTGCTAAGGCTACTGTGCAGCAGCAATCAATATAGCATCTTTTTGTCTCTCTCATCATGTAGTAAGATGGTTTGAGTTGGAAGGACCTTACAGATCACCTCATTCCACCCTCCTACCATGGGTAGGGACACCTCCCTCTGTACCAGGTGGCCTCAAGCCCCACCCAACCCTAATCCACTTCCCAGGACAGGGCAGCCACAGATCCTCTGGACAACATCTACCATGCCTTACCACCCTCATGGCAAAGAATCTTTTACTAATATCTTATTCAAACCTGTGCTTTGTCTGTGTGAAGCTTTTCCACCTTGTTCTGTCACTCCAGATCCATGTACAAAGTGGATGTACAAAGCTCTCCAGCTCTCTTCTTTCTTTCTTTCTTTCTTTCTTTCTTTCTTTCTTTCTTTCTATCTATCTATCTATCTATCTATCTATCTATCTATCTATCTATCTCTCTGTCTGTCTGTCTGTCTATCTTTCTGTCTCCTTTCCTATGTCTGTCTCATTTTACAACCAACTTTTCCTTCATAGGTCATGGCAGGACTCTCAAATTAATGGAAGATGACTCTTCATGATAGAGATGTCAGTTCAGGGAGCTCAGTGGTGCAGTATGCATCCAGTGTTTCACAGAATAATTCATTGCAAAGAGGGTTTTTGAGTACCTTTTTCACCTGTAGTTGTTCTTTTGTCCCGGACGTGCTGTGGAGTGAAGTGTAAGGTGCAGTGAATTTTTGGAAAGATGTGAAAGCACACTCTCCTGAGAAGTACAAATGTCGGGGTGCTTTGGACCCCGCTGGCTCCTGGCCCGGCTGTGTTCCTTATTTCAACGTCCCGTGTCCCAAAAAGATGAAACAAAGCTTCTTTCTGCTGTTTCAAGGCTTGTTTATTTTTCTTTCTTATCAGAGTTTCAGAGGCACAGGCTGTGCTGTGACCTCCAGGAACACAAGGGCAGAATGGCAATGGCTACCCAAAGCAGGTAGCTTTTATATCTATTATCAACCAGTTAGAAAACTTTACCTATCTTATTTTGTTCCCAAAACCAGCAAATATCAACCTTATTGACATGTCTCCTCTACACTAAATTCTATCTACCAATTAGCAAATCACAGGAACTCATGTCAGAGAAAAAAGGAAGAGAAGGAGAAGAGAGAAGAAGATGAAGAATAAGAAGCCAACACCCTAGAATCTCCATGTTGGCTCTATATAATATATATAGCAAAACCTAAAAACTACGACTACACATTCTGTGGTACACTAAACAAGAATCTCTTTATTTCTCTGGTGCATTCAAGCTCTCTGAAAAGTGCAGAGAGTCTCTCCCACAGCTTAGGTCCCAGGCCAAGCTATTTTGAGGAATTTTGGGAATAAAACAAAAACCCAGAGGAGCAGGAAAAGTTCCCAGGCTTTTCCTGGACTCCAACATACAAACATTTACTGTCAGCCTCTGTACTTTTGTCCAAAGGATATCATCTCACTTGGTCTCACTCTTTACCATATGTGTACAACCTTTGGCAAGTGAACCAATGCAAAAAAACCCACAACCAACCCACTCTGTGACACTGAATTTCCTGATCCTCAGAAATCAGGCAGTAGCAGCACTGCTCCTGCCACATTTGTGAATAGCTGCTGTTTGGATGAATAGCCTGGACATTTCGCCTTATGGGTAATGATATGAGTTAGCTGTTCTGAAATGTTCAGGCAGATTCCAACTATTCTTCCTTTTGAAAAAAAAGAAAAAAAAATAATAATGGAAAAGAAAAGAAAAGAAATACAGAATAAAGAGGTTTTCCTTCTCTTAGAAATGTAATCGGCATACAGGGTGCAAAAGAAATTCCAATTACTGCAGCCGTGATAACAGCAGAAAGACTTGAATAATTAAATGATTAGTGTATACTAGGGTTTCGATGGGACTTGTAATTCACAAAACTTTTTTTCAATTATTTAAATTCCTAAGGTGCAAAAAGCAAAAATTGAAAAGCAAATTGAAAATCCCATTAACCACTCCTATCTCTGCCCCTACACAGGCACATGACAGGATTCCTTTGCAACTGCAGATGTTTTGAGACAAAAGGACATCTACAGAGAGTGACTGCCAGAGATCACTGCTGCCTGTTTGTGTCAAATAGGCCAGGCAATTACTAAAAAGCTCAGAGATCACTGAAAAAGCTATCTAACCCTATAAGTAATGTTCCCTTAACTATTAGCAGTTCACCTGGGACCATGTCCTGCCAGTATGTTTATTTGATAGTTTGCTGACTGTTGGAATAGGTAGGTAAGGCTGGAATATTTATATTTAAGCTGGATTTTTCTACGTCCACTGAGATTTGCATTAGTTTTTTAAAAAGGGTTCAACCTCCTTTCACAATATTAACACAAATTTTTCCATCAGAAAGTGAAAATAATTCTATTTATAATACTTGGGGGAAATGGATTTTCAATTAACAGCATTTACCAAAAACCACTGCTTTGGAAATTTGTTTGGAAATGAAAGTAATATATTCTGGCCAGCTATAGTTATGACTGAATCATGCAATTTCAAACAGTGTAAATATTATGAACTTGACAGAAAGCTCATCAAAGTAAATGAAAGGAATTCCAGTGACTTTCATCACCCCTTATGTCTGGCAGTAAAAAGCTTCAGAGTCAAGCTCAAGTATGTTACAGCAATCAGTAATTATGCCATGATCTATAGAGTCTATTGTGACAAAATACTTTTTCCGCCATCTCAGGTTTAGACTGAAATCTATAATGTCATTTCAAAGAGCACTTTGAGATCATGGAAATCTGTAGTGCCACAGGAAAGAATCCAAAAATGCTTCATTAACCAACATGAAACAGCATGATAGTACCATAAAAGTGAAAACAATTCAATTTATAGTATTTTGAGAAATTGGATTTACTATGAACATATTTTACCAAAATAAGATTGCTTTGGAAAATTATTTGGAAACCAAAGTTATATATTCTTTAATATATTTAAAATAAAATATATAGTAATATATTTAAATACTATATATTTTATTTTATAATAAGTAATATATTTTATAGAGAGAGTCCATTGCTATATAGAAGTCACCCTTTCAAATACATTTGTCCCCTGGGAATCCAAAAGACCAGAGACTTGTAAAGAAAGAGAGGGATAAACAGCAAAGTCATTCAGGAAACACTCACTAACTTGCAGCACTGAAAGACCTTAGGAGCCAGAGAAAATTCCATTGTCACAAAATTCCACTGGTACACTGGCACAAAAATTGAAGCACCTGATTCTTTTCTCAGGAATCCTTGGGAACACCTCCATTGACTTTGGTGGAACAGCAGCTAATGGGAGATTAGTAAGGAAAGAAGAAAATCAGATTCCAGGCTTGTCGACCTGACGGCTTTCATCAACACTTAATTGCTAAAATGTACAAAAGAGAAACAGCTCTTTTAAAAGGAATGAAATGAGCTCCTGAAAGCACCTAAAGTCTCTCAGCAAGGTTTATCTAAAACCTTCATATAGAAGAAAAACAATAATCTATTTAGTAGTTTCACTAAAATGATATCTTGGATGATTGACTTTTATGATGACTGCGCTTCTTTCAGTCCTAAGACTAATTACATTTCAGACAGGGACATTGATTAGATAATGCCACCCAAGCACCAGTTCTTAATGATGCAAAACGTGAGCCTCAGAACTAAATTGTGTTTTCAAAAAATCACTGTGCCCACAGGGCCTCTGCATCCCTACCTTGTCAGTCCCATCTTCTGCAGCTCGAGGAGAGCAGTAGTGTTGCTTTGTTATTTTAACATGGAGGAAACAAGGAATGGAAAAAGAGAGGGAACTATTCCTGCTGAATTTAAAGGAAGAGATTGTAAAGGGATTTTGAAGAAAAGAGGTAGAGATAAGTATTAATGAAAAAAAAATATAGAGAAAATGTTATATTTCGATTAACTATTTAGGGTTGTTATAGTCTCATTTCTGCCTCGTCACCTGTTCAGCAGACGTGGGATTTTTTTTTCCCCATCCCTCTCTCACAACTTCAAATGTGTAATAATTCTTTATTTCACCACATGTTAAACAACTTAATGAGGATTGAAATAACATGCAGAGCTTATCATATTACATGTGCTTAAAGGGCCTAGGGTAATAAAAACGCTGGGCTTGGGCTAAGGCCAGGAAAAAGCACTTGCAGCTAGATTTAATTACCAAAAGTTTGAGAGATTGGCTGTTCTCCAGTTCTTTCATTCAACGTGGGCTTATTTCCTTCTGGATGTTTTTAATTCAGTGTATTTTGTGGAAGCACAATAGTCATTGGAGTGGCTTTGTGCATGCTAAGAAGGGGCTATCAATTGAAAAATAGAGATTCCTATAATGGCTAGGGCTGGAAGAGACTTTCAAGCCCATCTCATTCCACCTCCTGCCATGGGCAGGGGCAACTTCCACTGTCCCAGGTTGCTCCAAGCCCCATCCAGCCTGGCCTTGGACACCTCCAGGGATGGGGCAGCCACAGCTTCTCTGGGCAACCTGTGCCAGGGCCTCACCACCCTCACAGGGAAGGATTTCTTTGTAATAACTCACCTGTCCCTGCCCTCTGTCAGTTTGAAGCCATTTCACCAAAACCACTGAAGCCAGCGTTAACAAAACCATGATCCTTCAATTCGAAAAGTAAAACTGCAAGAAGGTCTGACTTTTTAAGGAAAAATGTGGTGGCAATCTGCCCCAGAACTCAGGATACCTTTCAGAACTGATGAGGGTAAGGGGAGTTGAACACACACAGAATATATGTGTTCTTTTCTCTTCTTCTGTTCAGAACTATTTCTTTTGCCTTCAAAGTGAGCAATTGTAATAGTCCACATCATCTTAGTTTGAAATGCAAAGTAAAACAGGCTTGCTCTAAGGAAAAGTGACACCAAAAGTGTGCTCTCCTTCTCAAGAGTATATTTTTTCAGTGACCAATATTTATTTTTTACCACAGTCACTTATGTAGAGAAGATTGATTCACAAAACAGAAAATAAAATTATAGAACTCAAGTTATAGCTTGGCAAAATACATGATCAAATTTATTACAGTTTAACAGCATGTCTTTGTTTCCTTTATGAAGAATTATAGAGACCTGATAGTAAAGGTGAATAAATTTCCAAACCATAACTAATTCCATAACTGGAGAAGCAACAATTTTTATCTCATATCTGCCTTGGTCATTATTAATTAAATGCTAATTAATTAATGAAAAAAAAAATCTTTCAGCAAAGAAAAAATATCACATGAATAAATCTATCACCTGAAACCAAACCTTAGTAGAAAAAAATTTACAAAAAAACCATATCCTAAAAATGATTACATAGGTTGCTCAGCCAGTCCATTAAAAAGAAATGAATGCCAATTCTGTTGAAATGGAAGGGATCCATTTTTGGTTTGATGAATAGTTTGACTCATCCTGCAAATATGAAAGAACATCTGAAAAATGTTTTATATATAAGATGACAGTTTTAATTAATGCAGCTTGGAAGCTTGCCTGAAGAAGAATATACACAAGATAACGCTATGTGTACATATATTGTAAAATATACAGATACACAATTTTAAATTAATTCCATCTTCATTTATTTTAAGTACTAGTAGAAAGAAAAAAAAAAAAAAGAAGAAAAATATCATAGCAAGGGTAGTGTATGCATCTCTCCATAGCATGATATAGAGATCCCAGACCTCACATAAAATAACAGAAATTGTGCAGATGAGAAGTACGGGGATAATTTGTAGGCCAGGAGCAGTTTAGTCTCTTCTGTAAGACACTGCTCAGAGCACTAATTAGTCTTGCTTAACTACACCGTGCTCGGAACTGTGCTGATAGAGCCAAACTCTTCCCAGCTCTGGAGCTAGCTCCAGGGATCTAGGGTGGGTGTTTCTTGTGCAAGGCACAAGTCCTTACAGCAGGCACTGTCAGCCCCTTCTCCTCGTGGCACAGCAAGGCAGGTCCTGCTCCCCGACAGTGCCCACCAGCACAGCCCAGGGACATCAGCAGAACATCAGATAACCACCTTGCTTTCAGGACAAGTCTAATCCTCAAACAGCTTCTGGTCAGAAGGGAATTTTTCTGCATGTACCCTTCCTCAGTGAATTTTTTCTCATAGGAGTCAATTCAAACTCTTTTTAGGTTAAAGCAGGGTTTTTAACGTAACAATTATCCTTGTTTAATTTGTTGTTTTCTGTTAGACTTTTGAAAGTGAGAATTTTTTCTTCATTCATCTCGTTCTTCCTACCACTCATATTTGTATAAATTTCTGTCTGTAATGATGTTAAATAAACTTAATTTTTAAAATAACAAATGCAAAGAGAGATCAGATAATAGAAACTGTATAATTTCCTTAGCAAATTATCAGGCTTTTCAGAAATGTCTACTTTAGAGCCACTTAAGACTTATGAAAAAAATTTAGGCTCCATGATTCTCAGAAACAAAAAAAAAAAATTATAATATTGGTGGTATATTAAATAACAATGTATGCATTAGGTTAGAATTAAAGGTTAGCCATACATGAGAAAAGAAAAGAAGAGCACATAACCAGTTTCTTGTAGACTGGAAACAGAAACCTGATACAGAACCAGTTTCTTGTATCAGGAAAATCTAGAAAAAATGCATTTAGTAATAAATGAAGTATATCATGACAGAATACTTTGTCCCAATGTTCTCTTTCATTGTTGAGAAACAGAGAAATTAAAAAGAATGTATTAGAATGTATTACTTGCTGTTACAGAGATGTGATGAAGTGCAAGTAGCAGTTGAAATATGAACCTCTGGGCTGCAGGCTACCAGAGCCGTTTTTCTCTTCTGCATATTTCAGTCTTTCTGACTCCCCTTGTTTTTCCAGCTTTACTTTTCACATCAGCATTTTTGTTTGAACTGCCTGCTTCCAGGCACATTTTCCCATGGTTTCCAACTTCCATCACATGCTTCTTCGTTACTCTCTGCCATTGTTACTAATAAGTCTTCAGATTTTTTCATTCTCCTTGTTACTGCTTTGCCATCAGTCTTCTCCTGCCATTTATTTTGTATTGCTACCTTTCCTTTTTGTTTGTGGCTTTTCCTCCTGCCCACACACCTTCTGAGCACTCCAGCTCTGCAGAGAATGGAAGACTTTTTCCCGTGGTTTCCATTCAGAAGTTTCCTGTACATAGCACAGTAGATACCAAATCACTTCTATTCTCTCCTGAAAAGGGACAAGCCAGGGAATAGATCTCACTACTGACACCATACAAGAGAACAGAATGACATATATTGTGAGAGAAAAATAATCCTCAGTGTGATCAGAAAGTATCTCACTTTCATTCAAAATAAGAGGATACTGGGCCATTTCCTTGAAAACCTATTTTAACTCAAATCTGTAAACATGTGCTCCTGCGCCACAATGGGAGGCATTCATTCTGATCCTCCGGGGAGATCGAAATGTATTATTGGTGTTTTAATGCAATATGTGTCACAAAAGGTTAGTTTTTCATTTCTTATTGTCCTCCATACTATGTCATGCTTCATCACAGAACCTGCTGTCAATAGGCATAGTAACAAAAGACAAGCTGATGTGGTGTGACAGGATGGGCAGAGGTCACTTTGATACTACATGATGTAGCTTTCCAGAAATCTGCCAGGAATGCCATAGTCTTAATAATTTTTAAGCTTTCTCCTGTCATATGATTTTATGTAGCTGAGCCACATTTTCATCCCCATATCTTTGTTATATGCTCTGTACAGTTTTGTTTTGTTCTCCTGAGGTGTCTCAGGCATTCAGACCTTCTCATTTAGAGAGAAAAAAGTGCAAAAGCCCCTCTAGCCATTTGAGAGCCCCCATGAGAGTCTTTTAATGCTGTACACAGCAAAGGAGTCAAAAACAGCCTTATTTCAAGAGCACTTTGTATGGCTCCTTGCAAATATATGAAGAATTTCATTATTCATATCTGTTGATTTCCAGTGAATTTATTTTCATCATTTACCCAGTACTAGAATTTAAAGATGAGTGTAACTAATTCCCTCATTTTCTTATAACCTTGCAGTCCATTATTCCATGTATCATGTGCTCTGTACCTACAGTATCTACATAAAATGGGGAGAAGTTATCTGTTTGTGACAGCTGAGCATATGTGGATTTAGTGAGTTATAAACTCTAAAATAAGAAGTTAGGTTTCTTTAAAGGGGGAATAACTGTTAGGCAGTGGTTCAATTATGCATTTTAAATTCAATGGAATTCTGGATTGCTTCTCTGCTCTATGGAAATGGGCATTAGCTGGATAGACACTTTCAAATGTTTCTTTTTATTCATTTTTGGCTACTGTTCTCTAGTAATGTTATTAGAGAGGTATTCAAGAAAAAAAAAAAAGGTAAATAAAATCAAAATCTCAAGTAGGCAACCAATGAGAGAAATCTGTTTGCAGCTGTGTGGTCATTGCAAGAATGAGTTAATTCTGGGCTAGTTTTTCTCTTTCTAGTTACAACCTATGTCAAGTGAATAGATGAATTTTTCCCATTTTCACTTCTCATTATAGGGTTTGTCATGAAAAGTGAGTTATCACAGGATTTTATTGCCTGATATATTTGGTGAATTATGACTGTGCAGAGGACATTTAACCTCTTTCAATGGTGTATAACTTGTTTGACTGACTGTTCCTGGGATGCAAGGGGGTAAACAGGAATTCAGTGCATCATTTCCTTGCATACAAAACCAAAGATTAGTCTTTTCAATGAAGCAAAGAAGAAAGGTAGATCATGTTTAAGTGCATGTTGCAATCAGGCAATGCTTTCCCTGAGTAGTAATCTTGAAAAATTAAAGAAAAAAGCTAATGCTACAAGTCATGATTGCAGAAGTCTTAAGCACAGCCGAAACATTTGGCCTGTAAAAGCATTTGCTTTTACTTAGTCTAAGTTCTGACCTCCAGGGTGATGCTTCTCTACAAAACATTTGCTCCTTCAGTTGAAAATGTTGACAAGTAAAGGGAGTATTATTCCTTGAGAGTAATATTGTCATTTAACAGTTTTCAGATAATGTCACGAGGGCCATCACCTTCTTCTTTTCTTCTCTTCCCAGAACATTATCCAATTACAGTAATTAGAAAGAGCAACAGAAGAAAGAACATTTTAATAGTCTGTATATTTTGGCTTTCCCCGATTACTCATCTGCAACTAGGCCTATATTTTTGATACGTGGGAAGTGGGGAAGGGAGGGTTGATTTTACTTCATGAATGCTCAAGAAACACACATTTCCTTATGTCACTCATATATATTGTCAGATCACCAGATAGTGTCTTCTCATTGTACTGCTACAATTGATAGTAACGGCCTTTTCATTAAATATCTCAATAAAATATAAGTTATAAATATCCATTAAGTGTTGCTAATAATTAAGTTAGTGGACAGATGGGAGGAATGTTGTCCCACTAAAAATGAAGAAAGTCATGAAATGAAATTGCAGAGTCACAGAGGGGCAAGGGAAGCACACTAGACCAGTCAGTGCCAGTAGAGGAGATCACAGCCTTGGCTCCTCAGTAAACCCACGTCTGGAAATTTGTTATTGGTGAGGAATCTGCCATTGCTTGGAGGATGGTAAGTTCATGCTCACCTGGCTTTGCAAGTCTATATTAAAAATGTGCAGAAAGCTCCTACAAAAACATAAAACACACACATGTGGAGTACAGGTGAATATATATATAGGTGCATGCATATGTGGACATATACAATTTAATTTTTGTTAATAGATACAGTTGGGGCTGTGCTGTAATGTAATGCCGTGGAATGAACAGAGCATTTCAGTGCTGGAAACATGAACTTTCACAGTGAGGGATGAAGAACACAGCCATATCAAGAAAGAAATTGTGCCATGATCCATTCAATGGCTACAAGAAAAATTACTATGGTTCAGGTAAATATGTTCCTTTTAATGAAGAGGGACTTTATTTGCAGAATTGACACATGCTCTCCACCAGCAGAACTGAGTTAGTGCCCTGGAGAAACCTAGCAGGCACTAGAAAGATGTTGCCTTTGGGACATGTGGAAAACAAGAAGGAATATATTATTAAAGAGTTGCAGATCCTCTGAAGAGCTACCATCAAATGAGTATGTTACCTTCACACAAATCTTGGCCATTCTTTTACTGGAGAGAGTAAACTCCGTGGCTAACCTGTCTGAGGCTCCTGATGGGAGCAGCCCTGTTGGCTTTGCAGGAATAAGTTCTGTTTTACTGAGTAAAAGTCACAGAACTGAAGTTCGTAAATTGTGGTCAAACAGGTTCATGAATATGATTGTTCCAAAGACAACCACCAGTAATTAGTCATACGCCCATACCCAAGAAAGCACACTATAATTTCTTTAATTAATCTCAAACCAGGGAATCACACAGGCAGAAAACTTAATGTGTTTTAATCAAAGGCCACAATCCTCCAAATCTAATGCTGTAAGGATGCTATCAGTCACCAACAATACTGCCTGCCAGTTGTGCACTGTGTTGAGGTACAAACAAATCATGTGTAAAAGCTGCTAGCATATTTATCATGGAATGAGGTCTAAAGGCAGATTTATGTGTAGCCAAAATGTTATTCCTTACAATACAATCCATTAGCTGTGCATAAACATGTTCAAGCAATTTTGACAATGTGCGTCACGGTGGAAGAGACCACAGCACTGCCCCAGGGTAAGATGGTTCAGAGGCTGTTGTCATTCTGAGCTTCATGTCCAGTGTAAACTCACTATTCATAATAACAAATTAATCATGGGGAAGCCAGAGGAAGGGGTGGATGGCAATCAAAGCTGTTGTCCTGTTCTGAAACCTAAGTATATCCGTTCTGACCAGGCTTAAACAGACCTGCTGGTTCGTGAAAAACACGTAGGAAAAAAAAGGTGGGAGGGAGAAGATAAATTTATTTGGCTTTGTTTGAGAGTGGAACATTGTAAATTTTATTCCATAGCAGGCAACTTGTCCTGCTGAAGTTCTTGGAACCACAGCAGTGGGTCAGCACTTACCAACTTCTACTCATCAATATCACTAAAAAATCAGGATAATACACTCTGAGCATCTAAAGAGATAAGATCTAAACACAGTATTAACAATAGAATTGTAATTTTATTTATAGTATTAGTTGTGATAACTATTTAAATAGGTATAAATCTTCTCAAAACTAATTTTTGGGGAGATCAAAAGGATGTACCTTCTCTTGACTTAAAGCAGTGTATCTACTTTGAAATCATCTAAGATCCTTTTGAGACAATGTATATGAGAAGGTTTTAAAAAGATCTATTGGTCAGATTGCCTTATTTCTAAAGCAGTAAGCATGTCATCTTTGTGGGAGAAAGCTTCTTAATCCAGCTTTAAATTGCCAAAATCATAGTCCTTCTATGTGAATACTATTTATATAGAATCTATGTGTGAATACTTTTGGATTCTACTTTTGCTTCTGATGAACCACACATTTAGGAGTGGATCCTAGCCAGGATCACAAGGAATAGCTAAACACTGCTGGTACAAAAGTTCATGTACTGTCTATAGAAAACATGTCCGAGGGATAATTTTCATCTACGTTCTTAGACTGTAGGAGGAGGAATGTGTGAAGTTGTGGTAAATTATGTTTCATATTACATAGCTGACTGACTGCTGTCTCTCAGTGAATGTAAATTAGACTGCAAAAATTAAAAATCAGGAATATTTTCTGAAAGATTAAGTGCAACTCTGAATGGCTGCTCATGACTGATTCCCTAGGAGCGATCAGGGAGAAATACTAATTTATTTTGTACTGTTGGGTCTTCATCAAGGGCCAGATTTAAGATTGCTTGGATTCAATAAATAAATTCTTCTTCCCCTTCATCAGGTATTTTACTGCAGTTCATTTTAGAGACTTGGAACTGTATATCCCCCATCAACAGGAGTTTCAGCGTCTCAACAAAAGCTCTCAAGCTCGAGGCATTACTTCTTTCTTTTCTATTGTCCTGGCAAAGAAGCATTTTGATTTGACTCTGATCCCAAAACAGCTAACTGGAGCATGTCTATTTTCACAAGCACCATTACAAGACTTGCAGACATCTTTCAAGAATGTTGGCAGTTCATAGGGCAATAAAATGGGATTGCACTGAAGTTGATCACTAAGCAGCCATGTTGTAACCAGGTCATTTATGTCAGTTTTATAGGAAGGATTTAAAACAGAACGATGATGTAATATGTTGTGCAAGCCGCTCAAATCCCAAACTTCGATGAATTCTGATTGGTATATTGGTAATCCAAAGCAAAAAAGTAATAATTTTTCCCCCACTTTTTGGACAACTGCGTGCCAGACTGTGATGTTTATTGATCACCATTCTTTATCACTTCCCATTGACCATTTATGTCTCTAGTTATGCATAAGGACTATTGATTGGGTAGTAATTACCCTCTAATGTAGGTCAGCTAAGGTCACCAGTACCAACTTGCCCTTCTTGATTTTTGTTAATTTAGTTTATTGGGATTTTGTTTTTCTCATTTTCAGTTTTGGAATTGATTTCCTTTTTCGTGCCTTTTTACATGCCATGTAATATTTAAGTTGTTTACAGGCTGCAAAGAAACTTCAGCTTTATTAGTTCTTTGAGGAATATCTATCTCCACTGTCTTTATGTGCTGGTCTTTAAGAATGCAATATACATTTCTCTGGGTAAAGTCTAAAGTGGAAAAAGGAAAGAAAGAAAACTAGTGTAAAGAATGCAACAAACTCAGAAAGATTGTTTTTATATTTTCTTCCCTTTGGGACAACCAACAGACTGTAACTCAGATTAAATCTGCTCTTATAAAAGAATACATAACAAATTCATCTTCTTGAAGAAGCTACTGAAGGGAGTAGAGTTTGAGAGTGTGTTTGAGGATGTGGGTCAGAACTTTAATTCTGGTCTTATAGTCACAAGAGCTGAGCCAGCATAGGGTGTTGGATTATTAATTCACTATGGAATTGTGGATCCACAATGAATTATTGCACTCTGCAAGCAAATAATTAGAGATAAAATCAAGAGATGGGGATATTATTTGTTACACTTGTCTGCTATGTCTGAAATTGAATCTCGAGTACTTCCAGGGAGAGGTCATATGTTCCAATTCACTTTCACAGACCCAAACACATGAGGGACCTGATCCTCACCGAGTCTGTCTTTGAGATGACACAGCCACAGAAGTTATGATAAGCAGTAATAGAGTTTATTCCACCATTGAATTCCAACAAAAGTGGGTGACATACACCAGACAATTTTGGAGGAAGAAACCTAACCAGAGACTATTTTGCTTTTTATAGATTCTGTGTTTAAGTCAGTTTTCATGACCAGACATAAGAAGGATATTTGCATTTCATGGCATAGAGATATCTGAAAGATAACTAAATCTGCCTGAATTTCCCCAAACAAAGTTTTTTCTTCTCACTAAATTTAAAAAAAAAAAAAAAAAAAATTTTTCTCTGGATTTTCTTTTATCTAACTTTATGCTATGAATATGTTCACTTATTCCACAGAAAATGGTTTCTAGTTGTCTCCTTCTCCAGGCTGTTCAGAACAGCATTATTGGTGACTTAAACAGTGACTAAGTAGTCAGGACATTTTTGTGGGAACACTGAATCCATCTCTGTGAGTTAGGATCATTATAGCAGATATCTGATTGACACATAGCAAAGACTTAAGCACATAATTGTGTCAGTAAGGATATTTTGCCCTAAAGTGCCACAAGTGATGCAAACTCAAAAAAAAGATTTGCAGAAAATATGTTGAAAAATGTCTTCAGTGTTGGCTGAGTACAGAAGAGGTTTCATCAAGTGTTTCATTGATTTCAGGCTGTAGAGACTTCAGAACTACTGGCCATGGTGCTTTGTCTTTGGAAGGCTGGAATTCCCCCTGGCTGTTGTTCACACTGACCTTTACATTGGCTCATTGTCCACACTTGACATGGGTCAGGCAGACAAAAGCTGCTTTCCTCTTGTCAGTCAAACTGAGTCCTTTCTAATTTGTCCTTTAAGGCCATGTCATGCCTTTTGTGAATCTTTTGACAAATCATATGAGAATGTGTTTCTTGAGGAAGGCCGAAGTGTCGTATTCTCTTTTATAAAAACTGTGAAAATCCCTTCAAGCATTGGCTCCTGCTATTATGTATAAAATAAAAAAACAAAACAAAACAAAACAAAAAAACAACAAAAAACCAAGATGAATTAGAGATTCACATAGGTCAGTTATCCTAATCTTAAGATTAAACTCTGCATTTTGACTTGCCTGTCTTGAGAAAGTTTTGCCATGAAACAGCTATGCATGAAGAGCCACTTTCCTGATCCCCTAGGAGTGTAGCCATAGAGTCAGACACGGACAGACAGCTCTAGCTGGTAAAAAAAAAAACCAAGCTCCTTTTTGAAGAGCACATTAACTTGAAACTTTGCCCACAGCTACATGTTTCCTGGACCAGAACTGATGTTAGTCTTGCTACTGCAAAGAAAGAACAGAATTAGTGCATGACTCTTTTCATTAGCTATCTGAATATGCCTTGTCTGCTGTTATATAACAAACTTCTGTGAAAACTAAACATGCCTGTGGGATATTTTCTAGAAAATAAAATGATTTTTGGTGTTAAATACATGGGCCAGAGGTAACACATTGTTCAGTATGGCATGGTAGAATCAGGCTTTCCCATTCTGTCCAACAGTCAGAAACTACTTACATTTACTTTCAAGACTCGATGAGCTCTAATTAAAGTGATTAACCCTCAAAAGAAAAAAAAAAAAAAAAGGAAAGCAGAAACTTTACAAATGTAGGCTACAAAAAAAAGGAAGCGGACATAAATTAATAAACACATTAAGAAAGCTACTTAAGAAAATATCTTCTATAAAATAAAACAGATTTTAACTCACTGAAAATACCCTCCAGTTATTTTGCATATATATGATGCCAGCTGATTTCCTGGCTGCAGAAATTTTTGAAAGGAGCTGAGTATCACCCAGAGTGACTGAGGTCAGCAGATAACAACTTCTCTTAGGATTAGGACAGAGCTACAAAGTAGAATGAGTCTCAGCTCTCTAAGTGGTTTTGAAAAAATCCGATGGCCCATCCTTTGGGCCCTTGAAAATTGCATTTTAACTGCAGTATCTTGCAGTATCTTAAATTATCTTATAGTGCTATCTTATCAGGGAAGCAATAGTAAAACACCCAAGCTGGAGTTCATGCTGCTATAATTTAAGAGGTTAAAACTAAGTTTCTAAGCAAATTTTTTATTTGAAGATCCTTTCCATAATCAATAGATGTAAACACTTTCAGAGAGCAGCCCTGAGATTGTCAACAAAAGTAGAGATTACAAAAGTAGAGACAGGTGATTCACATGGCCCTGGTCTATATTTTCTCTAAGTATAAAAGGAACCTAGAGAAGGAGTCAAGAATTGGTTCTGAATTTCAAGGTGAACAGATTTAAGAGATATCATTCAATTTGCAAGGTATTCTTAAAATATTCTCACTCATGACCCTGAACTTATTTAGCCACCCTTTAAACAGTCTCTTAATGCAGATATGAAATGAAGCTTTGTTCCTTTTAGGATTTTTCTATCAGTTACTATGGTCACACATCCAAAGATATAGATTTTTGTTTAGTAAATATATCAATACAGACTGAACTATAAGTTGCATATAGTTAAGTACTAAAGAGTGTGAAAAATCCCATGTGGCCAAAACTGCCATTGATTTACAAGCAATTAAAACTAAAAAAAAAAATAGAATCGTAGAGTCATAGAATGGTTTGGATTGGAAGAAACCTTAAGGACCACCTTATTCCACCCCCTGCCATGGGCAGGGACACCTTTCACTATCCCAGGTTGCTCCAAGCTCCATCCAGCCTGGCCTTGGACACTTCCAGGGATGGAGCAGCCACAGCTCCTCTGGGCAATCTGTGCCAGGCCCTCACCACCCTCACAGGGGAGAATTTTTTTCTTATGATTCAAACCTATTGCCCAAAATGAATCACCAGACCCTGTTTTGGGTCCACTAAATTCTTTTGAGCTGAAGGGTATATAGCATTTTGCCTGGTCTCTCTCTATATGCATATACTGATGGAATAGGGTCACCTAGAGGACTTTCACCTCATCAGCTCATTCAGCAATATTAAGTGAACTTTGTTTTATGTTCAGACAGTTTAGCAATGATGCCTGTTATATGACTAATCTATGTCAAACATGTCAAGACTATTTTTTCAGAAGTACTGCATCCAGTATGGCATCAGTTAGCAGTCATTCCATACACAGTTGCATACCTAAACAAGCAAAGCATCAAACACATATCTTCTCTACTTAGAAAATATGCTAGAAGTTAAGATATGGCAGAATTTCAATAAACAAAGTAGATATTCTTGAGAATTTACTATAATTTCCTGTCTTTGCACACAGTTTTTTTGAATTTTCTTTTATAGTGCAATAAAATATAACTTAATTTCTTTTGTCCCAGTCAGATAAGAAGAAGATAAAACCCAGTGAGAATTTTTAATGGATCAGGAAAAGAATGCGTGCAGGCTTATAAGATAGCTGTCATATGGCATTGACAATATTGTTGTCATTGCTATGGAATTCAGTGTTGTATCCAAATGAGAAGTTATGACTAAGATGTAAATTATTTCACTTGGACTGTGGCCATGTTTTTTTAGCCATGTTTAATATCTGTAAGAATGTCAACATGATCTAAATGCTTCAGCACCACTTTTAAAAAATTGTCATCCAGCAAGATTCAGACTCTCAGCTAAAAGTTTTTTTCAAAGAATAGTAAGTATTTAAAAATGCCTAGAAATGTATATGTAAGCCTAAAGATTTTTTTTTTTTTTTTGATAAATTTTCATGCTAGGTGCTTAATGTGCACAGGAGACGAAGAGAAGGAAATTTATTCCTTTTTAGCTCTTCTGATGCCTTCATAGAACACTGAAGGACCTGACTGTCAGTGTACTCCTAGATACCAAAACATGTGATAAAACCATGCTTTGAAACAAGGCCTGTGGACTATCAGGTCAGTTTGTGATGCCTTGGAGACATGCCTGGTGTTTGAAGTACCACATAATTCTCCAATAGCATCTGCTTGACTGGTGGCCTCTGTATTGAACACAGCTCAGGTAACTCCAGCACTGGCTTCAAATTATGCCTTTCATACTTCTCCCTTTAAGTCACTGCATTCAATAAATATAAAATTAAAAGAAGATACCTCACTACAAAATTGAATAAAATATTTCTCTTCAGTTTGGCTTTGGCTGCTACAGCATTGAAGAGAAGACACGAATGTAGATTATGTATTAACTGCTGTCATGACTCCCTGACACAGGAAATGCTTCAAATGCAAAAGGATTAAAATGGGAATGATGTTATCATGTGTTTGTGAGTCATGATAGGTGTTATTGATCCTACTTACCTACTTTAGATTCAGTCTCTAAATTAGGAACACAGTATTCTGAAACTGGCAATTTTTCTTCTTAAAGAGTGCATGAAGGAAAAGGAAACCTTTTGGGGGAGAATTGCAATTCCCTTTGAAGCAGTTTCCATGTAGAATAAAGCTTTTGCATTAATTTGCAATAGAAGCAAGAGTTACTACCAGATCCACAAAAATATAAGTAATTAAAAAATATTACATTTTTCTTTCACTTGTGGGCAGTTTTTTTCTAAATCTAATGAAAGGTTAGTCCTGTCTGTGTTATTACTTTGCTTTTGGTTTTGGTTTGTTTTTTTTTTCCTGAAATTATATCAGTGTAGCCAAATTGTTGAGAAACATTGTTTTTTTAAATTCTGGAAATTGTTTTACAGTAGGAGAAAGGGAGACTGGTCCTGTAATATTTTGTCTCAATTCCCTACTTGGCTTTGAAGGTATCATATTTATTCTGTATAATTTTTTTGGAAATTCAAGTGAAGAAAGAGGTATTTAAAAGTAGTATCTATAGACTGAATATTTGGCCAAGAAACATACCGAGAGAAAATAGAGCAAAACTCAAAACCCTGACATAGTTTTTTACAGGTCCTATAGTTTCAGTCCCAGGGATTTCAATCTAGCTCTTTCAGCAAGAACATTTGAAGAAAATGTAAACTAACAAATTTGTTATGATCCCTTAAGTCGTAAGTTTGATTAGAAACACTACTATCTCCCATCCCTTCCCTGTTCCTGGGAAATATGACCAGTGAAAATGAAAATAGGGTAAAAAGAGCCTGTGAGAAACACTGAAAACTTTAGGGAAAAAAAAGAAAACAAAAAACAAACCAAACCAACCAACCAAACAAAAAAAAACCCAACAAAATATTTTTCAGCTTTAAGTTGTGCACAACTTTTGATGGTAAAGGCAGTAAAGACATCTAGCCTTGTTGGAGGAGACTGATCAGGCTACATCTCCCACCATGACATTCACTAAGAAACAACAGAAAGATAGAAATTTTTTTTCCATCTCTATAACATAAAGCAAGTAGAGCTCGCTTATTCCTTTCCCAGAGAGCAAAAAGACTCATATGAGGAATAGGCTGGAAATAAGTTTCAGACTAACCTATATCTCCATGCTTAGCATGGAGAGCTTGGGCTGCTCAGTGTGTGTGTGTAGGAAGGGTAAAGCAATTTAATATTGTTGTAGATGACCAGCAAATTACAACCCCTGAAAGCAAGGGAGAAACAGGAAAAATGTTATGATTTAGATGTGCAACGATACTTCCACAGGCTACTGCTGTCTAAATGCTACTCATCCATCAGCCCTTGCTCTTGGCGGTATGTGAAGTCAAAACAAGAAGATACTAAAAGTTAAATTCATGGGGAGAAATCCTAACCGCACTGAAGTCAGTGAAAAGAGTCCCACTGTCTTAAACTGAACCCATCTTTCACACCTGGCATTTTTTTTTTCTTGTGTAGTGTTCTCACTTATTAAAAAATTAAAAAATATTTAGAGCAGTGTTAGGATGAGGTCAGGCTCAGAAAGTAATTTAATATGAATATCATTATTAAAATCCCACAGCTTCAAACGAATTATTTTTAGATTAATAAATCTGCTGAGATATAAAATTATCTGATTTATAACTATGCATTAGTAGATCTGAAACGTCAGTTATTATCTCCCTGTTTAACACTTTGATTTTTATATAATTTTATGCAGCTTCTAGAATAAGTTCAAAAGGAAGAGAAGCAAGAATTTTCTAACTTTACTATTTCAATTAGGTTGCCAGACAAGACAGTAACACTCAGAGTTAAATTTTCTGTGATTAACATAGTCTGAAATGAGATATCATAGTGTTAGTAATTGGCATTGTAAATATAATAATTCATTGTTTAATGGAAATCCAGGAACTGGGTACTTCAGAAATAAATTACAGTACACTGACTTTGTTTCAGCAATAATCTTAGTCATTGTGGTGCATACTCTGCTAATAAATAAACTGAAAACTGCATATTTTCCATAAAATAGCACAAAGATATTAATCTTTCAACTTGTACATTAGGTAAAAATCCTTTATGAGTAAGAACAATGTCTTGACCAGACTCTGAGCAGTGAGAAAAAAATCACTGGCAACTTTTTTTTGTAATTGATGAATTGCAGGGTTAATAATTACTGAAGATGTAGGCCTCTTTATGCAGCATGAAAGTCTGTCTCTTAGAGATCTGTTGACACTGAGAATAAGCAGAAAAAAGGCTCTGCTGTACTAGTTAATTCATAATTTACAAAATTTGGCAACTGGAGCCCTGAATTTATCCCATTCTTGACACAATGCCTTATTTTAGACCTCATTTCCTTTGGTGAAAGTTTTCTCATTTAGTACCTGTCCTGTTTTTCTCTAAAATATAGTGCAATGGGAATGCAGACCTTGTGCAGAAAATGGATTAATTCCTGATGGGTTTCTATGTGCAAATTTATTAGAAAAGCAGAATGTAATTTTGCAAACCATGACTGTTCTATGCTGAAAACTTACTTTGTCCCATACCAAAACCCCTGGGGTTTCCACATCCACTTCTAGATGAATAACACAACACCTCCTTTGTTCTACAGTCCATGATGGTTTGGGACATTACCTGAAAGGAAACAACCCAAAATTTGATTTTTAAAAATCTTCCCATTCCACACACACAAAAAGAAGCACAGTTGTCTTTACGTAAAGATTTTAATTTTGAAGAGAGAGTCGAACAAAAGACATAGCACAAGGGAATACCAAAATAAGACTTAGGGCATTTTTCTGGAAGTGCACCCATACAGCTACTGCAGCTAGCAAAATCGACTGTGGAACTAGCAGGGACTCTCATTTACCTGAGAAGCCAGCATCTGGCAACAACTGATATAAAAAGCCTAGCTCACACTTTACCTTGTGTCAATTGCTTTTTTTGGATAAGCACATGATATTAGCACAGTCAGGAAAATATAAATCTCAACGTAGAATGTTATAAACCTCTCTTACTCCCTGTGAATTTCTGGAGTCGAACTATGTAGAAGATTTTCTGTAGCTGTTAAGGCCAAGGACAATATCTGTCTTTGCTCATAATTCAGGCCCCATTTCAAATCACTGAACCATCAGAGACAGAATCCACGAATTTGGGGTTCAGGTTCAACATCAAACATCTAGTTGGAAATGTTCTTCCCATGTACAGTTCATTTTACATCTGCCATAATAAAACTAGTAAAAAATTCTCTTCCAGTCACCTTCTCCGCTCATTTCATAGGTATGGCTAGAGCTATTCCCATTCTTTTTATATCACATCCATTTCATATTAATGTTCTGCTGGTCTCCAAAATCACTGGAGGAATTTTTATATTCTCTGACAGAACACCATTACTTGCTCTGCAGCAGGCCTGGGATGGCACATCTGAATCCCCAAGTCTCAGAGTTGTGCCATAAAAAATTGCCAGGATTGTCAAAGTCTGGTGGTGGTGAATGGAGCTAAATTCAGTTGGTGGCCAGTCACTGTGGTGTCACCCAAGGCTCAGAACCTTGGTCCTGGGATGGTCCTGCTTAATATCTTTGTTTATGATGTGGACAAGGAGATTGAGTGTACCCTCAGTCAGTTTGCAGGTGACACCAAGCTGGGTGGGAGTGTGGATGTGCTGGAGGGCAGGAAGGCTCTGCAGAGGGGTCTGGGCAGGCTGGATCCATGGGCTGAGGCAACAAGGGTGAGGGGCAACAAGGGAAGTGCCAGGTGCTGCCCTTGGGTCACCCCAGGCCCTGCAACTCCAGGCTGGGGCAGAGGGGCTGGAAAAGGCCCTTTGGGAAAGGCCCTGGGGTGCTGATGCCTGTGGCTGGACACGAGCCCAGGGGTGCCCAGGTGGGCAAGAGGCCAGTGGTCCCTGGGCTGTGCCAGCCATGGTGTGACACAGCCCCAGGGCAGGGCCTGTCCCCTGTGCTGGCACTGCTGGGGCACCTCCAGTGCTGGGGACAGCTCTGGGCCCCTCAGGACAAGAGAGACATTGAGAGGCTGGAGCGTGTCCAGGGAAGGGAAAGGAGCTGGGAAGGGGCTGGAGCCCCAGGAGCGGCTGAGGGAGCTGGGAAAGGAGCTCAGGCTGGAGAAAAGGAGGCTCAGGGGGGATCTTGTGGCTCTGCACAACTCCCTGACAGGAGGGGGCAGCCGGGGGGGGTCAGGCTCTGCTCCCAGGGAACAGGGACAGGAGGAGAGGCAGAAGGATGAGGAAGGATGGTCTAGAGTTATGTCAAGGGATCTTAGGGAGCATTACTTCACTGGAAGAGCAGTCAGTCATTGGAACAGGCTGTCCAGAGCAGTTGTGGAGTCACCGTCCCTGGGGAGATTTGAAAGTCATGTAGATGCGACACTTAGGAACAGGCACTGGTAGTACACCTGGCAGTGATATGCTCAATGATCTTAGAGGTTTTTTTCAATCAAAAGGAATCGATTATTCTATGACTTTCATATAGAACTAAAAGTCTGATGATTTTTTTTTGTCTTATTTACCATGGCATACCAAAAATATTTTAATGATCTTTGGAATGTTTAATGTAACAATGAATGTTATATATGAAAAAAAAAAATTGGACTGGAACAAAGAGAAAAAAAAGCAACAAAAAGGTCTCTATAGGTCCTTCATTCTTACATATAACAGTTTTCAAAGTTCTAAATCATTTTTGGTTTGCTACAACTGGATCATTAGTAGCACATCCAGAAAATTTACAAGACAACTAGTTTCGCTCAGGTTTTTAATGCAGAAAGAGTTGTGTCATTCGAATAATGCATTTATATTTCTCAGCTGAAATTTAAAAATCACTCCTAGGAAAATAGAAGCAATATTAAATGGATACTGATATTGCAATTGGACAACAGGCTCCTGTTAATCTTCTCTAAAAAGCAGATGAAACATAATTCCTCACATAAAGCTAATTCTGTGGTTTCCTGGTTCCTGTGGGCTGTACTAGCAGATGGTATCAGCAGCATTCCTTCAGCTTTGGCTAAGACTCAGCTTTTCATTTCAATTTGTCTCTTTTTAATTTCAACCATGGGCACTATATATTGTACCTGCTCGAGTTAGTCAAATAATTATTGCAAAGCACCATTTGTGGTGAAATTTAATGTCTACCTACTGAAAAAGAAATTGCAGATAACATTTTTTTTTTTCTTTCTTGGCAGCCACATTTAGAGAGAGTCCAAATGACCATTTTTTAAAAGACACAGAAGTCAGATCCATGGATATCCATGGATATGTCTTAGAGTGTCACAGACCATTCTTCCTTTTTAACATTTTGGGTCTCTTTTGCTTTTTTTCAAGTATCTTTCCATATTAGCTATGGGCACTACTAGGAGTACAAAGAACCTTAGATCCTCAGCAGAGCCACGGACTGAAGTAGAGAAGTTTGGAGCTGGTGCTACATCTCCTGATTGGCAGAAAGGGTTCTCCAAAAGGTAGAAGTCTCCATCCAAAAACCTTGTCAAGTGTACTTAGCAAAAATTTAGAAGGTAAAAAAGTAATAGTAATTCAGCAAAGAAAGTGTTATCCATTTTGATAATGAGGCTGAATGGGCAGATAGATGGGCAGAATTAAGACTTTATGGAAAATATCATATATAATTATATACAAAAGTGGACATATGAGAAATAAGCATTTTATTAGTGGTAATTTTTTTATGTAAGAATGTGCATTGTAAAATATTGCATTCCTAAAATCAAACACAGCTGATGGTCACAGACGATGAAAAAAGGGAAAATAACCATAGTGGAATACCTGAATATGGGCTATAGCTTAAGGATAAAATTTGAATCTTTTAAATAATTTTATTGATCTTACATTGAGATCTTTAAGCTTATCCTGCATTAACTGCATCCACTCAATTTTTATTTTTATTGATGGGATTATAATCTGTGATAGCTATTTTTAAAATAATTTTTACCTATAAGTTATGACTGTTTTAACAAGTAAAAAGGTCTGTTATTTAAATGGCAGAGGCATACCTTGTTTGCTGCAGAGGAAAAAGTTCATTTTAAATTAAAAAGAAAATTCTAATTATTCTTACTTTTACTACTTTTCTATCAAGACAGAAACAGTTTATTAGTAAAATTCTGCCCCTAGTCTTATGATAAACTAATGCCATACAAAGCTCTTATCCCGAGATTATGAAGAATATTTATTACCTCAGTCATTTTAAATGTCATTAAAGTTCCTAGTGAGATTAAAATAACAGCATTTTCCTTCCTGATGTAACAGCATGAATTTAGTTATGTACAACTGTCTTTACAAACATTACCTAGGGTACCCCTTAGTATCTTTTATATAGTAGAAGATTTGTGGTTCGAAGAAAAAATCCTACAACTTTCTTTTACTAATTTTAAAGCTCTTAGAAATGTAATTCTGCCCTTGATGACATTCATCAAATATTTACCAAATGTGTCCTTCCACATCATCTTAGTATGCAACTGATGAAACATTTAAAAGCTGTCAACAGTGGTATAAATTTGACTGCAAAATCATTACATAGCCTATACACGTTGCCATCATGCACTAAACCTGAGAAGGAAAAAAAAGAGAAAACGTCCCTCTGGTATTTTCTGGGCAGGTGTTGTGGACTCTTGAGTTAAAAGTTTGATTTCACACGTGCCAGGTGCCCCCTTCACCCATTAAAGAGTTGGGGTGATTCTGGGGAATAGTGGATAGGAGGACTGTTGGCATTGTGTGATTACTGACACCTTTTAGTACTTTAATGGTCACAGGCAGACAAAAGTATGTGTGCTATATTAATTAATTAAATACAATTTATATATACATGTACAGAACAAAATATCACGACAGTTAATATTGCCTTATTATTAAGGAACATAAGGACTGTGTCTTAATATTTGTCAGCGTTTATCTGCTTTGTTGGACCAAAACTATATTTGTTTAATATGAACCTATGAAGAGGATAAGAGAGAGGGTTGAGTCAGCAGGAGGACAGGTGATGGGCAGTGGCCAGCTGTGACAATGGATGATCAGCCTAAAGCAGGCATATAGATAAGAATAAGAAGAGTTAATAAATGAGACGATGAAACTGAGAAAAATAAGAATTAAACAGCACAAATAAAGTTCCTAGCACAGAAGTCTATTAGTGTATGAAATTATCTGCTGTAGGAAATGATAGATATCCTATTTTTTGACTCACTGCGCACTAGATGGGATAAGGTATTCATAAACAGACAATAGTAGGGAAAGAAAAAGCTCTATTCTTACGAGAAGAAAGGCAACAAAATAACCTTAACAAGGCTTTCCAATTTTGTAATTTCCTTGGGACTACTTACCTGACTTAGTGGCAGATACTGCAGAGCAGTCTGTCTGTCTGAGATTTTTAATAGGTTGTTTTAATAAGCCTTTCTTGTGATTTGTGTTTCTGATACGAACAGCAATTACCCAGCCAAGTAATGAGACTCTAATGAACATGTCTTTCCTAGATTACTTTAGAAGTTCATCAGAGAAGCTAATAGCACTGTAAAACTAAAATCTCTTTTTTTTTTCCCCTGTCAAGACACATCTGATTGTTCTACTAAGTGCCTTCTACAAAAACAATGGAGAGAAAAATAAACATACACAGGCCTGTGTACACGTGTGTGATCATAAAATACATGTTATTTTTATCTAACAGTATTTTTATTACACTATTATATGGAATGAAGAAAATAAAGCTGTTCCTGAATGGTCTGATCTACATGTGTACATCAAAGTATCTGTTTTCACTGCAGGTTTTGTCTCCCCTGTGTATATAAGGGAGGTTTCTAACATTTTAGAAATTTCAGTTATTTAGTATTTCTAAGAAAAAAAATTAAAAATTACAGAATTAGAGGACCTGACCAAGGCTATGAACTGCAGTTCAAAGCAGTGCTAAATGAAGAAGGGAAAAGTGGGGTGGGTGATGGTTTAAATCTGCTTGCAGAGTTTCACTGAGCTAAATAATCAACATTTCTGTACAACCAAAGGTCGCAAATCATCTCCCTTATATCATTGAGACTTAATAAAAGGTAAACGGGGAATTTTTAAAGTATTTGACTGGCAAAAAAAGGATAGTATTACACATTCACTTCTTTAACAGATTTAGACAATTATTTGAAGATGGGNNATCCTAGAAGGGATGATTTCCCCTCTCTTATTACATATAGAACTTTCTAAGACTAATTCTACTGTTAGTTCCCCATTAAATACATATTTGATCAGAAGAATACCACCATGAACAATATTTCCTGAATGACGTGACTCAAAAATTTTAATGGTAGTAAGTCTTAATAGAAGCTATGAGAAGACTTTGTTTTAGAGGACAATTAATGTATGCAGCAACCACATTATTTCAGATGCTCCAGGTTGACCTTGATTTCCGCAACAAAATAACTCTGTGAATTGTTTTACTGGAATAAGATTTAAAAGCAATTTCAATTTTCAATCATTTTGATAAGGTGATGTGTTTTGGCTTGTT
>VZRF01002394.1:34658-45271 GCA_013396875.1 Vireo altiloquus
TGGGTTTTTTTTTTTTTAATTGTTTTGGTAGATATTTGCCTCTCACAGTATGTCCTTAAAAAAGGAGAAGCACAACAGAGAGTACTGATATTTCTGCTTGAAAATAATTATTTCTTTATCATTTCTAAATGTGTCCTAGAGAGATTTTCTTTATAGGAAATTGCTTAATAGCAAGGTGCTTAGGCTTTAAAAGCTTTTAAGATGTTGATTTAGAATCAAATAGATGAGCTATTCTTTTAAGGCCAAGGAGGAAAAATAAACGTTCAAAGCATAAGAAGTTTTATTTTCCTATATTTAATCAATAGAAATTAAAAAAAACCAGGTACTATTAATTTTTTTGTCATTTTCCTGACACTGCAAAAATAAAAATCGCTGATAATTTGTGGCAAAAAAGATTCAGTGAAAAAATATTAATTCAATCCTGCTGTTTTGACTAAGAAGAAATATGAACAGTAACAGCAAAAAACTTTTTATCCCAGAGAGAGACCTGTAATGCAGATTCCTAGCCCAAGGACCTCAAAACTTTTTCTCCTGGAACTCAATTTCTTTCCTGCAGTTTAGAAATTACCCTCCTTGAATTCCAAGTGTGTAATTGCTGAGATAAACAATTCAGGAACAAAGCTTGCCTTGCAAATTGATGGCTGCAGATTGCTGGTGTACAATGACAAACGATGACTCTGCTCGGGATGTGTTTGCAAATAGAGGATGGGCTACGGGCATCAAACACTTAAATTATACTGAATAATGTGACTGGTTGTGGTCAATAGTAAGTGGAAAACATCAGAAAAAGGAGCCAGTGGTTTCACAGGGTGGAAAAACAGGCACAATATAAGACACAGAAGTGCTGTAAGGTTTGGGAGGCAGCTGCAGAGATAAAAGTTTGTAGCATTCATAGAGGAACAAAAAGAATATCAGGAGGGATAGAACACAGGAGATGGAAGGAGAATATCAACTACTGATTTTAATGAGAAGTTATTCAGTCTGCGTCTTCACAAAAGTGGTGATCATTGGAATGGCATAAATCCAAACAACTAAGTTCAATAAGTGGGTCTTCTTCGCAGAAAATGAAATCCTTCAATAAAATCACATATTTGGATTTGAAATTTACTCTTGGAACCTTGCTTGAGTCAGTACCTTCCATCACCATGCATGTCCACCCATGAGTGTACAACCTCAAGCACCAGACCAAATGCCAGCCTGAACACTGACAACAGAAAATTTAAACTCTTAGGTGCACGGAAAATATATAGAGAGGGAAATATTAAGAAATATAATTTTAACAGCAAAACATTTATGTATTTGGATACTGACAAAAACAAATTTTTGGCTTTTTTTAATGAGAGAGATATATTCTCTTTTGCTTTATTTGACAACTGAATACACTTCGCAGAGAGTTCTAAAATTAGTTTATGACTTTTCGGGGTTTTTTTTGTTTGTTTTGTTTTCTATCTAGCTCATATACTAACAGGTACTTCATACATACTTAAAAACATTAAACAATGGTAATTTTACAAAACTGTACTTTAATCCATTCTTTTAATATCCTGACAGTTATGCTTTGCTTCATGGAAAACAAATGACAAGAAAAGTGTCATTGGCAGATGTAGCTGGTTCAGTTAGAAACCAGGCAGAAACACCATTTATAACACATTAAGATGTTCACATCTTTTGGTTTCTGTGAGATATGGGACTTGGAGAAAAGCAAAGCAGGCTTAAAACTTTAAAGAATATAGAGAAGTTTATTACTAACAAGACTAAATGTAAAAAGAAATAATAAGAAATTGAAACAAGACCCCCATTTCTTCCAGCACCTCCCCCTTTTTCCCAACTTGAACAAAGGATAACAAAACATGATTTTGGTCAGTATTTGCAGTTCTTAAAAGTCTCTCCAATATTTGAGGAAAAAGAGGTTTCTTTCGCTTACCGTGGTTTCCAAACTGTCACTAGCAAAGAGACTCACCTGGATTTTCTGCTGCCATGAAATGGCATCTCTCCCATGGTGAAAACTTAGAGTCTCTTTCACACTGCCAGCCATGGGCCACACTTGGGGTGTCTCTCATTTAAGAATAGAGAAATTCCAGCCTGAAATGAACAGCTTTCTTTTTCACAAAATTTCTAAACAGTCTCTTCCAGCTCCTCACAAGTGCCTAGGTGACCTGGAATGGTCACCTTTCTTTTTCCCCAGGCTGCACATAGAATTCTCTTCCCCTCATTTCCTTTAAAAGAGAAATAAGCCCAGTTTGTGATATTACACGACCTGCATAAAGACGATTTACCACGACCTGCAGAAAGAAAGTTTAAACTTTTCATGCTGAGGAGCCACTCTGCCCTATTTTCTCTCCACCATCTTCAGATCTGTCCCACATTACTTACTTTCTCTTTCTCTTTCTCTTTCTCTTTCTCTTTCTCTTTCTCTTTCTCTTTCTCTTTCTCTTTCTCTTTCTCTTTCTCTTCCTCTTCCTCTTCCTCTTCCTCTTCCTCTTCCTCTTCCTCTTCGGTTTCAGAATTCATTGAGGTAAAGTGTCACTACTCACAGAATGCACAGAGGGAAATGGATTACCTAAGAGAAAAACAGCAACAAACATATTCTTATTGAATGACTTTTTGTGCTCGTCTCAGTATTTTCTCTATGAGTGATAACAACGAAAAGAACAGGAAAGGCTATGCAATAGACCTTTGGAAATGTCAGCGTCTAGTGTACAGTTAGTTCAGCATTTTTTTCATCTCACTTGTTTGACTCCTCGGAGCATCAGTTTGTGTAAATTCTCAAGGGAAGGGACCATTGGTTTGTGTTTACCCTGGCCAGCACAGGGTGGGAAACTCAGACAAATTCTGTAGCTGAACTTCGTTGTTAAATCTTGTGTTGTACCTCCTCAGTAATCGTAGCCAAAAGAAAGTTATGAAACAAAAACATTTTAATTTCAGAGATATCATCTTTTGATATGCTGTTATCCTACTGTTCAGATTGAGGTCCCTAGGATTTTCCCTGGGATGTCGCATATACGTTGCTGAAAAACAGATTACCTTCCATAATTCGTGTATTTCTGTGACTGCTGTGTTTAAGTCACTGTTTGTATCTGAATCCCTGTTTTGTTTTACACAAGCAGATTAAACTGGATCTGCCAAAGCCATACATCCCTGTAATCCCTGTAGAAATTAACCAAGATGCATAACACTTGCTAGAGTGCAGTAAATTAACAAGATTAATGGAAGATTTCCTCTTACCTTGTGAACCCAAAAATCCATCTCTTTGTTCACACTAGATTAGTTTTACTCTTTGCAAGTGGCCCATTCCTAATTTTACATTCTTCAAAGATTATGAATAATACCAGGCTGTAAATTTCCAGCACAGCACTTCAGCAGGATCCTCTCTGGAATTTTAATTCCAAATCCACCTTAAGACTTCAAAAGTTATTTTCATCAAATATATATTGGCCTCTGGTTCTGCACATATTTATCCTGTGTCTTCAGATTCATGGCATATTTACCTTGCATAAACATCTAAATATAAACAAAACTCAGAACATGGGAATCATCATAACACAAAAGGCTTGAATCTTGTTGCCATTGTGGAAAAATCATTTGACTTTTCTGTGTCCACATACAACTGGAGCACATTGTTTTCACCTGGAATAATACACAAAATATGAAGTTTTTTCTTTGGCAAGTTATCCTTGCAATGATACACTACTTCAGGTATATGGAAGTTATTGTTCCAAACGGTATGAAGAGGTATGACAGAATGTGTTCCTTTCTGAACAGGGGACTAATTAAATTAAAAGAATTTTTATTTTATTAACAGAGTCACAATATCACTGCTTAGGGCTTAGAGGGTCCTCTGAAGATCATCAAGACCAACATCCATGCTCAAAGCAGAGCCAGCTGCAGCAGGTTGCTCAGGGTTGTGCCCAGTTTTGAACACCTCCAACCAGAGAGAATACACAACTTCTCTAGGCAACTTATTCCACTCTCTGACCATCCTCACAGTAAAGCTTCATAGAATCATAGAATCACTGAGGTTGAAAAATACCTCCAACATCATCAAGTCCATTTCATCCTGCCCTTAACTAGAAATTCTTCAGATCTGGCTAAATAAATAATGTGTTCAAGTGCAGCCAAAAGTACTAGAAATATAGTTTTTCAATGGTAAGGTTTTTCAAGGTAGCAACTTTGATAATTTTTTCTTCCATCACTTCAGGTAATTCTGAAATTTCAATTTTTTTTAGAATGATATTGCAAAGGTGACAGGATAAATGCCCTCCCCCCCATTAATTCTTTATGTAAAACCCATGAAAAATCCTTACTGTAACAATCAACTGAAAATTCAATCAAATTTAGTTTCTATATTTGCTTTTGTTAACAACCATGTCAGAAAAAACTTGAAAGTCAGCAACAGTTCCAATATATGTGAAAACTATGAATGTGTGTGGCAGAAGCAGAACTATGAGCAGATCAATAGGAATCTAACTTCAAAGGGGCAGGAAAGATGTATTTGTGCTATTTTATGGATGTAGAACAGCATCACCATAAAAGTTCATCCCAGAAGATCAGTAGAATAAATTTAAATTTAAAACCTGTTTCATTTGGAAAAAGGATCCCCAGTAAAACTGCAAAGCACATTTCGAGTAAACTCCTAGTCTAATATATTCTGATACGGGTCAAAATTCTTGCATATATTATTTTAACTTCTTTCATTATTTAAATAGCCCGAGAAGTGTATTTGTGTTTCTTTTTTCACAAATACTACAAGATCTATTCCCTTTTTCCTAGGGCTGGATGTAGGATGAAGCATATTAAGTGCTAATTATAAAAGAAAAGGGAAGCTTGGAACTATAAAAACAAAGAAAGTCATATGTTTGGTTTTCAATATGAATTTCTGAGTAGACATAAGGACATTAAAAATATTTGGTGAATCAAACCCACAAAATAATTTTTTTTAAAAAATTCTATTTTCTCTTTTTTTTCCTTTTTTCTCTTTTATTTTTTCTCTCTTTCTGCTTTGCCCTCCCCTTCTGTTCCCTTCCCTCCCATGCTTCTCATTTACATTATTAGATAGATTCCAGCAATGTGAGTAGAATGCCCCTTTTCAGGTATAATGAAATGCAAAACCACTTATTTAGGATCTAGATGAAGAAATTTGGTTTGGCATTTCATGATACAACATTATGACAGCTGCTATTTTCATGAGCGTTCATAAAGACATAAATAGAGATGAACTTCAGCCTAGATTAGATCATTTCTTAGATAATTAAGATATTATACGCAATTAAGAATGAAGTCACGGCGGCTTCCACACCTGTACAAAGGCAGCCTGGGTCCTTAAAAGAGCAATTCAGGTGTAAGGAACAGACTGTTCTGTTCTTCACTATACAGGCAGCCAGAACTGATTACACCATTGACTTACTTAAGTCCTGAAAGTTCATGGGATCAAAATAGATCTTTGCATTCTGTATGTATTCTGGATCAAGGGTATTCTTAATTTACAGAGCCTAGTTGAAGTTTAAGCTAAATATTCTATATCTCAGAGGTTTCTCTACGGCTTAATTAGTGGTCAGCTCTAAAGCACAGAAATAACCTTGCATGCATAAAGCAGAAATATGAAAGTTTAAGTGAATAATGTTAAATGACATCTTCTGAAAGACAGAGGAAAATGAAATAATGGAGCACATTAAAATTTAAATACTTAAATACCAGTGTGAGGATCTAGAAATTGCAATTTTTTTTTTTTTTTGTCATCTAAGCCTTTTTTATTCAATATATTAAATTACAGGTAATGAAACCTTCATGAACTCTTACTTTCTTACAAAACTACAGCTACATTTTTGCTGAGTTTTTTTTTTTTTTCTGCTTTCTGCTGTACTGCAACCTTGAAGACAATAGGTAATATTTTTTTAGTTCACTGTTATCCTGTAGAGAAAAGAATCAGTATAATAACATTACACCCCAAAGTGGTCCCAAGCCTGTAATAAGATTCTAATGCTGTTGTTGCGCTTTCAGGTCATGGAGCTTTTTTGTAGGGGTAAATTGCCAGGATCATCTTGTGCTTTGGGGAACTCAAGTTATCTTCAGTATGGTTTGAATGTTATCCCTAAGCAAGGTAGAAGAAGCTAATTCTTCTACACTGCTTGGATATTTGGAAGCAATCCACAGATAAAAAACACCACGTCCAACATTTAAGCAACCCCCAGATTGCTTTCTGTTCAGTTACTCTTTCATTACCTTGCTTTTCTGCTTCCTTTTCTCTCTCTTCCTCCCTCCTCCTGAAGGTGTGTGTAAGCATGTTTGAAAAATGACAGAAGATTGCATGTTTGTAATAAAGATGTTGTAAGAGTTCTTAGAGTCAATATAGTATTAGGTTATAGTCAAATTACCTGTTTAAGATTGCCAGTACCTGAATGTTGTCCAGATAATCCAAATCAGAGCCTAAACATACATTTTTATCGACATTCTTCATGTTTCATTTATTTTAATAATTGCACTCATTTGAATATGAATATGAAAAATGAAATATTTTTTTCATTATTTAGGTAATAAAAAATCCTGCATAATTTGATTTGACATCCAGAATAAGGTCTTGCTTTGGCTTCCTGTATTTCTTCAAGATAAAAATAGGGGTGGATGCATTCAAATCCCTGTAATCTTGCGTGAAGCAGCTTCTTTTTTTCTGATGTAGAGGAAAAGCACTTCCCAAGCACTGTGCAAACTCTAAGGGACTTGTAAGTGCAAATACACAGAGATGAGAGGCAGTTTCATGGCACACTGCAGGATCTGCTGTGGCTTCTCATTGAAGCCTTCAAAAATCTCAAGACTGCACAGGTGTCTGCCTTATCCAGCCCAGCGTTACCAACAGCCACCTCCTAACTCATCTCTGCATAATTTTCTTGGCTACCTAACGCAAGCAGGTCTGTTAAAAACTATAATTTTAACATCAGATTTTGCATTGGACTCATAAGCCTCAGTGAGGCTCATCTGGAGTGCTGGTCCAGGTCTGGGCTCCTCAGGACAAGAGGGACATGGAGCTCCTGGGCTGGTCCAGAGGGCTACAAAGAGGATGAAGGGACTGGAGAACCTCCCTGATGAGGAGAGGCTGAGGGAGCTGGGGCTGCTGAGCCTCGAGAGGAGCCCCAGCTGAGAGGGGACCCCATCCCTGTCTGTCCCTGGCTGCAGGGAGGGCTCCGAGCAGGGCCCAGGCTCTGCTCTGGGGCCCAGCAATGGCACCAGAGGATCGGCAGGAACTGATCCCAGGAATTTACCCTGGGCATGAGGAAGAATTTCTGTTCTGTGCAGTGACCGAGCACTGGCACAGACTGTCCAGAGACGGTGTGGAGCCTCCTTCCCTGGGGATATTCCAGAAGTCTCTGCATGAAATCCTGTGCCCTGTGCTCTGGGAGGGCCCTGCTGGAGCAGGGAGGTGGGACCAGATGACCCCACTGTGGTGCCTCCCAAGCCAAACTACTTTGTAGTTTTGTGAGCTTGAACTTGAGATTTAAGATGGTATTTGTCCATCAAAATAATTTTAGCCCCAATAATCAAAGGACCTTCTGAATCATGATATTGTTGCAGCATATGGCTTCCTAGGAGAAATCATCAAGGTGCCATATTTTCACAACATATCATTTGTAAATTGCTTGACAGTTATTTCTGCCATTATTATTTATCATGTTTCACTCCTCATAAACTGGAAAAAAAAGGTTTATTTTTCTGGTTAACAGGGTCTAAGAAGAAGATGTCTCTTGATAAATGACAGGATATGAATCAGGGTATATTGCACATTGTGAAACTATTTGCCATAGTAAAAGTGCAACAAATAATAATTCTATCAGCTTTATTGGATATTGGTTGTTCAGTCTCATATGTTAAATGGATCTGGTGCAGCAACTATCAAATCTAGTGCTGTAAAATGCACATCCCTAAGCCTTCAGCACCTGTTTTATAGTGAAGGTAGGACTAAGACAAAAAATACTTTGTAAGAAGGCTGTATTGAGCAGGAGGAACAGCTGATTTTGTCTACCAATAGTGAGGAAAAATGTTATAGACTTAAAGAAAGGATGTGCTTCATAATTGCAGATACGAGGTACAAAAACTTCCTTGGCAGAAGTAAAGTCTATGGTAGCATCCACAATTAATTCCACGAAAGTGACTGCCTGTGCTTTTAACTAAATAAATGAGCAATAATCATAACAACAGGGATAGTAATAGTAATAAATTAAAGCAATCATACCTAGTACAAGGTCCCCTGAATGGAAGACAGTCTTGAGAATTGCACAGAGACCTCTGCCTAGGTTGAATGAGTCTGCACATTGCCATAAACCATCCCTGTGTCTGCAGGTCTCCTCTGTCCCCTCTCCCTAAGAGCAGTCCTGAGCAGAAAATATATACAAATTTTAATATATAATAAATATATTTACATATAATAAAATATTTACTAATATTTTACAAATTACAGTAAATCCACCCAAACATCATCCACAATAATCCAAGTCATTCCACGGCACACAGAAACAATGATGCATGGGAATAAGGTCTCCCAGTATGATATCCATGGGAAATTTGAAGGAGTGCAAGACTACAGGCTACTGCAGTGAAGTATTATAGACAAAAGAACCTTTCTTTGAGGTATGGGGCTTTAGCTATATAAATTTAGGATTAGAGAATAGCGTCTGGTCTATTTTATTTTTTGACATAGATTTGGATGAGGTAAAAAATTTCTCAAATGAAAAACTGTATCTTCACAGGCAGTCTGCACAAGACAATAAGTGGAGGACACAGTTCATTCCCTGCCTCAGGGGCTGCCTGACGTAGTCATTGGATGTATTTTAGCAATAAAATCTTGCCATTCTTGTCATTTGAAAGGTTTTGATAATGGGGATACTGCCCAGTCCAAGCAGTTTCGTGAAGTCCTCTGCCCCAGCTCACCAAGCAGCCAGAGTGAGTGCTTTGACAGATATTCTACAAAGCAGTTATTACTTTGTGTGTTTTCTGGAGAAAAATGAATTACTCTTTTACCTGACAGCTGTTTTCCCACAACCCAATGGTAGGGAAGAATTTGGGCAGGAGACTAAAGGAAGAAAAGCTCCAGTATACACATCAGGAGTAACGTGTAGATTGCATATTATCTAGAAAAATGAACAAAAACTTCACCTAACTGTGCCATAATGCAGCCAGCGTATCTAATGTAGTCTTCTGACATCAGCTACCTGCTAGTGAAGATAAGATGCTGGCCTTAGTGAAAAAGAAGGGTCAATCACCACTGCTCCTTCTGTGCTCTCCTCATTCATGCTCCAGAGAAATGCAGGGAATGGCCAAGGCCAAAGGCAGCAGCTCTAAGAGCAAAATCAGACAAGTGCACCAGAAAAACCCAAAAGGCCATATGCAGGCACAACAACTGAGCTAAAGAGATCTTGATTTCATGCATTAGTGTTTATAGAACACAGCTATAAATTAATTTAAAGCAATATGGAAGCAGGTGGGGCACTCCCCAAGGAGTCAGGAGGACTAGGTTTTATATTCTCTGCCTTCCTGATTTAGCACAGTTTGGGTTTTAGTTAAGGAGAAAATCCACCAGCCACGGCGTAGGATGAGATGTTGTTGGCCCTAGCTAGGGCCTGGTCCTTTCCACAAAGACTCAGAGTCCATGGATTGAAGATCAGAAGGCTTTATTTATGGATTGATATATAGATAGATATTATTAAAAAAGGAGATTGAAGAGATCAAGCAGCCTCCCTCCAGTGAGGTTCGGCTGCTGGGGTCATCCCCGTGTGTCTGTCCAGCACCAGAATGGAATGAACAACAAGAACAGAGAGGAGACCTTCCATTGGTCAAGGCAAACACCTTACTATAAACATTTCTCGTATTTACATTCTTTTCTCCTGGGAAGCCAAAGAAAGTTCCCTTTAGAAATTGAGTTAACTATTAGGATTCAAGGCAAGTTAAAAAGAACTTGCTTTCTTCAGCCTTTCTCTGAAATTTCTCAAAAACCCACTGCCAAGTCGGGACCACATGACAAAAGTGATTCTTTTGCGAGGGGCTGCTTACAGCTTCCTCCACATCCAATAAAACCAATCAGCAGGCTGGTTTTGATATTGACAACTCCGTTAAGCCACTTAGGCTGAACGCACCTCTGTGAAAGCCACATTCAAGAACGAACAAACCGTGGGAAAGCTCTCTTGCTTACGGCTTTTTGGAGGGGTAACTGGGAGTCTCTGCTCCTTCATGGCCCCAGCTGGGTCAGTGGGAGAAAGCCATCCCGGAGCCATGAGCAGCCGTGCAGCCAAAAAACCCCCCCAGCCGAGGAGGCCTTGCTCCACCGCGGCCTGTTACAAACCGGTTTAAACCCAGAAAAGCCAAGAATGCTAAGAGTCTGAGCATAAACTGGAAAGAACTTATAAGATTCTAAAATGTCCCCAAACGAGATTAAAATCAAACGAGATTAGATGTTGTTGCCAAAAAATCGGTGTATTTTATTTAATAGTGAAACAGGCAGAGAGAAGGAAAGGAAAAGGAAAAGAAGTGTGCGTGAGGGGATTGGGGGAGACAGGAGGAGGTGACAAGGGTTAGATGGAAGCATATCATCCGTCCGAGGCTCCTGATGGCTCGTTGCTCTCCTCCGTCTG
>VZRF01002394.1:53701-83908 GCA_013396875.1 Vireo altiloquus
CCCTCCCCTCCCCTCCCCTCCCCTCCTGCACCTTTTGGGCTGCACCTAAGAAATTATCCTTTTTCAAGACAAGAGATTTCATAAAACTGATGGGCAGAGTTAAACATTTGTATTTTCTCTGAGTAGCCTTATTGATTTCACAGGACTGCATGGCTTACAAATGCACAGAACATTAGTAACTGGAAAGGAAGTGAGTCAACATCAGCCACCTAATCCCTAGAAGACCAAAGAAATTGAAAACTTTTAAATCCTATGGTGAATGAGCTGTAGTGTAATTTTTGTTTAAGCTATTTACTCATCCCATAGGTACAGATTTTCTGCAGTCTGCAGTGTGTCTCACCATCACATTACGGAGTCCAAAGTTCAGTCTATGTTCCAGAATGAAAGTGGTATTGAACAGTGGATGTAGATCAAAATCATTCATCTTTCACCAGACATCAGAGAAAAATAACCATTGCCATAAATGTCAAATCTATATAGAAAAACAAGGGCAAACCATCTTTTCTTTTAGTGGTAGATCTCAGTGTCCAGAGCTTTATATGATGAAAAGGTACAGTCATTCTGAATAAAAACCAAATATTCTCTTGGATCATTTTAAGCCATCTGTGGTTGAAGCTGTTCCCTTCTTTCACTGTCCCCCTGTTCCTAGCGGATTTTGTTTGAAATGCACAGGTATAACACCTGCTCAGAGATGCATCACTGCTTGTTACCAGACTGTTTCTTTAGGTTCTGAACTAAGGTGCAACAGCAATTTTTTTTCCATTTACTTCAATGATTTTGCTTTATTTGCTCATACCCATATGGCAGAAAAGTTAAGTACTTCTACTCTTTTTTTCTATGTTTCAGGTTGTGAGGCCTTCATTCTCATGTTATCAAGGCCTGGCCTCCTTGATTATATGTGGTCTACTTTGGATTTACACTCTTTTTGATAAAAACCTGTTAAGAAAATAGGTTTGAAGTACCTAATCAAGTTTTTAAATCATGAAAAGCAATTAAAAAACAACAACAAAAAAACCCAAAACCAAACCAACCAACTAAACAAAAAACCCACACAAAAACAAACAACAAAAAAACCCCAAGACCAGAAAGAGGCAAAGTAGAAATCCAGCAGGTGTAAAAACTCATGTTATGACCCAAAATCTTTAATTTGTATAACTTTCACTTGTATTTACCTACATGGGACAGAGGTATCTCTTGTTATGCTCATCTTGACTCATCAGTTACATTTTCATGTACAGTCTTTGAGCAGCCTTGAAAGAAGCTTCAGTGAAGTAGAAGTGAAGAGTCTCAGCTGGCAGGTGTACACTCAGTTTACCTGAGTTAAGTACTTTAAAGCTGAATAAATTATTCTGGTAAATGTTTTCAGTACTTTCAGAAGTTGCCTTCAGGAGAAATGCATAATGTGTTTATGAAGCAAACCTTCCCAAAATGCCACGTCCAGGCACATGAAGGATAAGAAAGTGCCTGGGAACATCTAACGTGGATTTACAAAGGGCAAATCATGCCTGAGAACCTCAGTCCTGCGAAGGTCTTCATGACCAGATGAGTGATTCTGCGCAGGAAATAAGTGGATTATGTTTCCGTTCACCCTAAGGAGGCTTTCAAATCAATGTCACAAAGTGTTATGGTAGCCAAACGAGGGTATCTGAAGTACTGTGCCTGTTTAGGGCTTTACAGTACAAGAAATCACTTGATGCACTGGAGTGAGTTCAGCAGAAATCCCCAATATGGTCTTGGGGTAGAGCACAAAAGAGGAACAGAAGAGGCTGAGACATCTGAGCTTGTGGATTTGTTCAGCCTGATGGATTGAAGGGAATCTTGTTCATCTTAGAATGAAGACAAAACCATTGGAGATGGAAAATGAAATTATGCAAAAAAATTTTTTAGAAGTTTGCAGAAGAAGAAAATATTATTAATTATGAGGGTTGGTTTTGGGGTTTTGTTTTGGCTTTTTTTTCATAATGAGAATGGTCAAGCAGTGAAACAAGCCCCCAGAAAGGCTGTGAGGTTTCCTTCCTTAGAAAAAGGAAGTCCAAAACTTGGCTGATTATTATATGAGTGATCTATCCCAGGCGGACCCACTATGAGCAGGAGTTAGCACTAGGTGACCTACAGAGTTCTCTTCTATATGAAACTATTCTATGATTCTTTGATTTCCATACATCTTTCAGCAGAAAGTATTTAATTCCACCTTGAAAAATTGTGTCAACTCTAGCAACCTCCTTTTCTTTCTGAAACGAGATCTACATTTATTTCTCCACATCTTTTTCTCAAAATACTATAACTATCCTCTTATTAATATTCCTTTCACCACATACAACAGAACTTTACCACAGGCAGTTGTCATTTTCCAAACCATTTAATAACACTCATTTTATTTCTACAGGTAAAAAAAATAATGGGGTGATAACATGTCCTGAATTGCTAGTGACAGTAACTGTTAAGGCTTCAAGCACTTAGCGTTTTTCACCAGCTGTTGCTTTTAACACCAGCAATTTTCTTCCCCCAAATCTAGTCTTATTTACGTGTTTAAGAAAATTAAAGAAATGCAGCCATTAGAGAAAAGTAAGCAAGCTTCCTGGGAAAAAAAAAAAAAAAAAAAAAAAAGAAGAAATGCTGTTGTCTGTCTTTGTCATTGTCATACCTGGATGTCACAAGTGTGCTGTGTGTGACACCCTTGGAGCAACCTGATCTAATGGAAGGTGTCTTGCCCTTCCTGACCAGAGGATTAGGATAAGATTAGAACTTTTCCATCCCTTCTGACTGAAGCCCAGACTGTTCTGTGATGATTCTCAGATTTCCACTCCATAGTCTGAGCCCCGGTGCTGCTCATTAAGGCAGGGAAGTCAACCTGCAAAGGTTCCAGATTTATGTAGCCATCATGATTATCAGGGATTAAATACTGATAATAAATACTTAATCAGCCAGATCAAATCACTCCTGAGAAACCATATCTTTCTCTCCCCACCCTTAATACTATTCATGTTTTAGTGTATCATTTGAATATACAACTTAATGTATTGTTTTCATAGTATTATTTATGTATTTGTCATATCGTCTGTGTTATCTCTTTCCTGACTTTCATTTTCAACCTGTTTTGTCATTTTCACTCTTTTCTCTATGGAGGGACACAGAAGCAGTAATTTACTTGGCTGGTTACAGCCCACCATTTTCTCATTTAAAAATTTTCTGGAAAACCTTGAGAAAAGGGTATCCTGGCTTGCAGCATCTACACATTCTGTATTTTCACCTTTTCACTGCCATTTCCAGAGTCTGGCCAGACTGAAGGTTTGGAATGAATCAGTTGCATGAAGGATGGTAAACAAATAAATGTCAGAAACCATTTCTAATCTGCAGAGGAGATGATGCTGAATGCCTCCCAGAACTGAAGAGACTCTTTAGAACAGTGTTTTGTCAGCATTCACATTCAAGTTTTGCTGTAAGGCCAACCTCTTCTGCCAGGAATAATGGAGAGGTTCGACCTGATCCCAGCAGTGTTTGTGGTCTGTGTGTGTTTTATTGTGTAGATGCATATTCACACATATTGCTGGGTAAACAACAGCTAAAAACACTGATAAAGCTACAGCTTTATCAGTGGTGGGCTGAAAAGTCTATTACCCTGGGTAAGAATATGAGTTTATCAGTTATAATCATGCTCTGGGCTCACAGGGTGTATTAACATAGCAGCTTTTATACATCAAGAGTATCTGCATAATTGGAAAGATACATCATGGATAGAAGAGGTTAAACAGATGCTTCTAGGAAGGAGTTTCTTCCATTTTGTTTGTTAAGACTCTATTTTCTCATTCTGCCCTGAAGCTAGCATAATGAAGATGCAATTTGTCTTTCTCCCCTCCACCATCCTTCCAGCTTCACTCTTCTGCTTTTCTCTTCTCTGTTTATTACATACTTTCTTTGAGGCAATAAATAAGAAGAGGAATTCTTGTTATAGCTTCAGAAAAAAAAAACACTAAAAATTCTAGGAAAAAACTCTACTCATTAACCCTCAAGCACCACCATTGTTAAAGTTTCTGTTAGTAAATGGTCCAACACTTCTTCGGGATGTCAGCAAGAAAGTTTGGCGTTGCACTGCAGAAAGTTAAGATTCTGTCAGCTGACAGCTTCTACTTTTGTAACTTTAGAGTGCTCAGTCCTATTTCAAATCAAAGCCCATGGGCAGGAACCACAGGAACCCCTGAACAGGGAGCTTGCCAACAGGACAAGTAAAACACAGATACATGAACAAGTTACCACAGATACATGAATGAGTTACCACAGAAACCACCCAAGTCCATGGTCTTAACCTGCAGCAAAATTTGAGTGAGGTTAGGAGGCAATAAGAGAACTTGTTATGTCTAATTAGCTGAATATGTTCTTACAGCTCTTCCTAGCCACTGGCCATTTAATATTTTTCATTTTCCTCTCCCTGCACATTCATTTCTCCTTGTTATCCCCTTCATATGCAGTTCTTCAGACTCAAGTTTTTGTTATGGATTGTCCACGTCACATCACATGATGGAACTTAATGCTCCTTATTCAGCTCTCATTCCTGGTTTGAGGTTCCTGTGTCATGGCTCTCTTGCTTTAAATGTTCCTCTGACCACAGAAAACCACTCTGCTCATCCATGAAGCTCTCCTTTCAGCACACTAGAAAGGAGCCGAAAAAGAAAGGCTCCATAAAGCTCCCATAATTTTTTCAATCAATTCATATTCTGCAAAAGTGTAAAATTTTCCCTGAATTAATATTGGCATGGGGAAGATCAATGCCATTAGTTTAATAAAGATACTCTGCAATATTTCCTGTAATGAGATTGTTTGACAAACCTTCCTAATAAACTTCATGATTACTAAACCCTCAAAATTAATTACATGTTCCAGGAAAAACCACAGTGATTCACCACTCCCATTTTCTGACATATCATCCCCCTCTCATTGCATCCAGTAACATTTTCTTTTAAAAGCAACTCAAGTAAATTGTCTTTTCATTGCATTGATTAACTTTTTTTTTTAAAACGCAACTCAAGAAAAAGATGGAAGGACAAAACATTATTCTGTAGACTCTGCATAAGACAGTTTGATACCTCATATATTTAAACATATGCTTTTTTCAGTAAATGATTTAAAAAAAAAATTCCATTGCAGTCCAAATCTTTATAAATCCATTATAAATTCTTCCTCTGCCTCCCTTCTGTTGAATACTCACTTCAGCAGCATGGACAGAATCCCTGAATCCCATCAGACCACAACTGCGTGAAGATGAAAGGAGGAAGGAGAGATTTCTTGCAATTTTCTTTTCACTGCCAAAAACTTAAGATGGTGTTCCCTGTCTGCCTGCAGTCTGGATCTGGGAGTAAGTTTAGATGTGAAAACTGTACAGAATATGTGTGTGCTGCACTCAGAAGTGGTGCGAAGCAATGTGTGCTGCTAGGAAAAACAACACTCTTTACAGCCTATTTTTTGTGACCCTTTTATGCCAGTGTTAGAAACTTGTATTCAGCTTAGGCAAAAGGGGATTTTCAGAACTTAATTCCAGTAGTCTGTCCATGTGTCTAAAAATAAGACATTTAACTTAAGACAAGATTTGGCTACTTTGACACAAAAGATTATTCCTCTTCTGTGTACTACTAACATTTTTGTTTGGTTGCGAGGTTGTTTTAATTTCTTATTTTACAGTTCTCGTTTGTGGTCATATGTATAAACATGCTCAAATAAATATACACCTGTTTCTGCCTCTTCCTTGATTTGCATTTGGGTCTCGAGATTTCTTTCTGGTTCCCTTCGAATTTCTTGAATTTTATTTTCCATCTTCAGCAGACAACTGAGGAAAATAGAACACTGAAAGCAGAGTCCTGATCTTCCCTTCTAGCTGACTCCTTCTTTATTGTCTTATCCTTTCATATCAATTGAGTGTTTTCGGGACAAACTATTGCTGTTAGAGACAAAATAATGTAATATAGGGGAGATTTGCAAAGGCTACCAGGAATTAAGTTTATTTACTCAGTCCCCTGTGTGTTTAGTGACTGTGTCCTGACAAAGAACTGAATTCAAGTGGAAATTTAATGCCTAACATATAACTAAAAATACTTTACATGCATATACAGATAAATAAAAGATATGGAGGCTCTCTCTACTGGACTGATAGTCAACTTATGCTCACAAAACAATTGAAATTGGAGTTAGAATAACAGTTGAATGCCACTAATTTTCTATTTGCTTAAAATGACATCTAAAATGTATATTTAAGGCTCCTTTTACATGTACTATTTTTTTAATAACCATCTGCTCTTAGCAGATGATAATTGGTTTACTTGTTGTTGCTTTAAAAAATCAAAAAGATTTTCCTTTCTTGTAAAAATAGCACTGCAATTCCTAGACTTTTTTTTTCCCCTTGCAAAAAACAGTGGATGTCCATGTGAAACTGATGTAGAAATGTCTGCTTTTCGCAACCGTCTTATGGCCATCTATGTCTTCAGCTGAGCGTTGCAATCAAAGAACCTTTAAAGATGATGGACAATTTAGAAAATTGTCAGATCTCTGAAAAATGCTTTGAGCAATTGACCTGAACTTATTCATCTTGAAGACTGATGCTAAGGATTTAACACTTCCACATTCTCTTCAAATTAGACCCAGAGCTATTGCTGAGTGATGCAGGATCATGTGGCTTTGAGTATCCAATTCAGTCAGATCCTGAGGCCATCTCTTTAGAAACATTTCCTGATGTAAAGATGCTTTAACCCACTCATCAGTCATGCCTTTGACAAGATAAAGTCAAAAGAGTACAGTGTGTAGTAGAGAAGTACAACTTCAAAGTCTAACTGGCAGACAGCACCCTGATTCCAGAGTGATTCTTACATTAAATGAGATGTTGATTCAGTGATTTAACATTAGACCTGTGAAAAAATGAAACAACGTCACAAGTTGGAAACGACAGACCAAAACATGTGCTTTGCTGGCTATACAACTAAGCAACTGCATGGAGGATGTTTGTCTTTATTGCAAACATTTACCCAAAGCAGGAATGAAATTACCTGGAGGAATAGTTCCTATGTCACAAGAACATTTTGGATCCAGAAGGTGGAAACAAAATAAAATTCCAAAAAGTAGAGAAAGACTAGACAGATATCAGTAATCTTCATCACAAAAGATGCTAAAAATCTGCACAAATTATTCAAGTGTAAATTGAATCTAGATTTTTTTTTTGCATATTAAAATGAGTGAGAGATATAAATATCAAAATAGCAAGTGTATTTACCAAAATAGCTAGTGCTAGCTTAGAGTTTTCTTGTGAGGGAGTAGAAATAGCGACAGCAGTCAGAGATAAGTGTCAGTCTAATCTAACAGGGGTCAATAGTGAATTGCATAAGAACAAGTGTTCAGTGATGCTTCGTCAGATTTCTTTCAAAACCCCCAGCAATTTGCAGCTCCCTTGCATCAAATAAGAACATGTTTCTTCCTTGCTCGGAACACAGTTTAAGCTGTGTTTAATGTCACACCTTAGTGACTAACCAGGTGAGAAGTACATAATTGGGGACAGATCAATCTCTCTGGTTTTGCCTAAAAATTTATTTTTTGTCAAGACCATGAATAGATTTCTTTTAAAAAAATGAGAAAATTAATTTTAAAATCCCACACTCCCCACCCTCCATCTGCTCAAAATAAGACACGAAGTTCATTACATAAGTGCTGGACAATGCTATTATTTTCTGCATTGCTAAAACTGCATATTCCTTCCTGTCCATTCCTTCCTTCCTTCCTAAAGGAAAGTCCAAGTTATGAAGGGAAAGGAGAGAATATCTGAGCCTCTGTAATGTGAATTTCTTCAGAGGCTTGAGCAGCTGAGGTTGAGATATGCATTACTGGGCTGTGTGCTATATTTCCATGACATCCAGGCTCTTCAGGGCACAAGTTCACACAGCAAAACTTTACCTTCTCCTTGGCCCAGTCTGCTAATACTGCCTACATCCATGGCCATTCAAGTTAGACCCCATTCTGGTCACCAAAACTGCTTTGGTGTGAAACCAGCAAAAAAGTATCACAGAGTATCTAGGCCAAAGGGAAAACATAGAAAACTCTTACAAGACACATCACTCCAGGGAGGGAGAAGGAGGAGTAGAACTAATTGCAACACCTTCATGATAATAATTAATTCTGTGGTCTCACAGTCTAGAAAGACAGCAAAGATGAGCCTACAGAATTGCCTGCCATGAAGTCAGAGTAAAGTTTGTCCAACTAATTACTTCTGAAGACTTCCAAATGGATTTAATAGTAATGGAGTTGATGTGAAATCTTCCTTTCACAGTTTTACACCGTGTTACTCATCAACTGTGTAGGCTGCTGAAAAGAGGATTGCTTAGCCAGGGACCAAGGGGAAAAAGTAAGGTGCACAAGTCAGGAAGGAAAATGCTGGCTTGTGACAGTGGGAACTTGTTGTGAATTCCAGTGGAATCCTAGCCAAATCAAATGGGTAACTGCAGCGTTTACATTGAGAAATGGGACCATACATGAAGGTTAAAATGTTTATGTTTTCAGAGGAAAAAGTTTCAACATTATACTTTCAAGCAGCAATTTAATTTAAAATTAAGTTAAAATTCTGCAAGAAAGAAGAATGTTTGATGTTGAGAGAGGTAGAAACAGGAGGTTTTAGTGACAAGGATTTCTGTTTATCTTTTGCATTTGCTGTGCACTTGTTTAGACCTGAAACATGGTCATATTGAATATCTGGCCACAAAAGGTCACACTGGTCCCTCACAAACCCTCGTCTTCAACACTTTTTTCAGACTAAATAGATTTTGAATTGATCTTGGTTTTTCCCCTTCTTTCAGAAACGTCATTGCTCAGTGGCAAGAATATGATAGGCAGTTTATAAGTGTAAAGATCCGAAGAAAGAGAAGAAGGGTAAAAGGCCTTGGAATACTTTTTTATTTTCTTATAAAAGATATTCCATGACATGTATGATGTGAACAAATAACAACAATGCTGCTTGTCTTAAGAAGACAGAAAGATTGATTTTTCCTGTTTTTTTATGTTTCTGCTCATGTTTTCAACCCCAACCACTGCTGTAACAGCCAAGTGTTTGAGCTTTGACCTGAACAATAGCATTTCACACTTGGAAAGATCCTTATACCAGCCTGTAGGAATTCTCTGCCGCCATGCCTCTTGATACAACACTCATCCAAGGAAAAAAATTAATAACAGTCGAAACTGTCAACTGACATGGGCATAATGCATCTGCTCTTGGGTTAGTGGTTTGGACTGCATGTTTCTGAAAACAGGATTCAGATATATACAGTGAATGCCTTTGGCTGTGAGAAAGGCAGGTGGCAATACAGGAACAGTCAGCTCAGCCTTTCCTGGGCACAGTCTTACCCATTGAAATGAATGGATAAGATATTATTATTAGATATTATTTCCCTGTTCCAGGGAACTGGCAGTAGAATGGGAGAAAAAGGCCTCAAGTTGCACAAGGGGAAGGTTTGGATTGAATATTAGGAAAAATGCCTTCACTGGAAGGGTGGTCAGGCACTGGAACAGGCTGCCCAGGACAGTGGTGAAGTGGCTGTTCCTGTAAATGTTCAAAAGCCATGTAGATGTGGCACTTCAGAACATGGTTTTGCGGCAGGTTGGTGGTGTGGCATCCACTGGTGGACTTGATAGGCTTAGAGGTCTTTGCCAGCCTAAATAGTTTGGTTATATATTGGTTATATGACCAATGAGAAAACTCACAGTTGCTCTGTGGGAGTGTTTTAAGCATAAACTTGGTGGTCAGTGCTGGGATCAAAAAAAATATCACTGCTCATTCAGTCAACACCCATTCTTTTCAGTTTTGTTGTCTGGGATGGCATTCTCTTTCTAAACCCATGAGCTTGCTTTTCTCTTTTTCTTTTGGCAAAGTTACTTATTAGAGATTGAGAAAATTGCGAATAATTTTGATGTCTACAGCTCTTTCCTCCAATAAGTTATGGGTTTATGCCTGTACCAAAAGCTTATTATGTTTGTCCTGATATGCTGATGGAATGGGCTGTGATGGGGAGGGACTCAACCATGTGTGAGGGCTCTTCCTGACTGCCTGCCTGTCTCTAAACTGATATCCAGGTGCTAATAAACAAATTGGCACCTGGTCCTTCCTTTCTGGAACAGGACTTGTTGAGAAACAGAAAAAAAGTCCACCATATGAAGGGAAGGATATGGATCTTTCCAGGACATTATTCAGAACTTTTCCTACTCCTGTTCATGTCTTTTCCTATTCCTTTTTTTATTATGGTGCAAACAAAGCTACTAAATATGCTGCTTCCCTCCCTATTCAGTATCTTTTCCTTACAACTCTCATAAATTACTGCCTGTCAAAAATGCAAATCATTAGCAAAACCAACAGAAATTCCTCCAAATTTCCTCAGTGGGATTTAGATGAGCACTCTGTTGAGTAACATGTATCCTTCTGTCTCTGATCTAGACCATGTGTCTTCAGAAAAATAAATACTGATTGAAGAAAGCTTTTGGACATATAATTATCCAGAATTATATAACTGAGTTATATGATGACTACTAGGGTAGAAGTCTGTTACAGAAGTTTAGGAGAGCCCTTGCAACCCTTAGCACTCCCCCTGAGGGCTCCAGGTCTCTCCATGGCAATCTGGGCATCCCAGTTATGAAGGGAAAACTGCAAAAGCCATCTGAAGAAGACCATCATCTTGCAGGGATGAGATGCACAAGTGGAAATGCATTGCTTCCCTGCCTGAAGACCACCACTAACTCACCTGAGATGAAGCTGTTGACTCTGAGCTGTTGACTCTGATAGCACAATCTCCATCAGTGAAATCTACATTGGGGTCCTTCGGTTGCTGCCATGACCAGTGGAGGTAACAAAGCTGAACACAAAATAATCTGACCCTGATGGAAATTTTCCAGCTAATGACAGTCCAAGGGCACAGGCAGACTTTTGATCTGTTTAGTTGCTCTGCACTTTCCATCTCAGATGCAGGTATTCAGGTACTCTTATGTTCTGCCCATGGGGGCTGATGATTGCCAGTGCCTCCCCACCCACCACCCAGCCCAGGTGGTTTTGTGCAGGAGCTGACCTTAGTGGGGAACTGGCTGCCTTAAAGATGGCAGCTCATCCATCACGGCCTTCACAGGCTGTCAGCACTGCATTTAATCTCGCTTCTAATTTTCCAGGGGAGGTTTGCAAAAGCCACAAACAGAATCCAAATGCTGTATAATGAGGTTTGTAGCCAGTGGATGCTTCCCCTCAGGATGAAGCTGTGCTGTGTTCTAGCTGCCCTCAGCTTCTCAGAGATGGGAAATTCCCAAGCCAGCCCACAGTCCCACGTGCTGTTCACAGCCCACGTGCTGTTGGAGCACGTATGTCCTTACTGGAAAAGATTCAGTTATGTGTTGTCACAGGTATATCTTCACTCTCAACTTGCATGTGCTCTCAGAAATGGGCAGTCAGAATCATGCATTTTTCAAAAAAGACTCTCTTCCAGGGACTGACACATCATGTCTATGGAGCTTCATTCTCATTTTATGGATTTGGGGGTTCTTGCTCATTGCTTGTAGTGCAAGTTTCAAGTCCTTCTTCTGTAAATCCTGATCGAAACCCCAGACAATCACAGTTTTTAAAAGTTTGAATCAAACTCAGGAAACTTCTGTCAGCTCTTAAATTTTCATTTTTCATTATGTTCACTATGCCCATCTCCCACCTTCGTTCCCTTCTTAAGGCTTACCAGCACAGAAATGAGCTAACTTGGAATCAATATGACCAGAATGTTTCCTCTTAGAAACAATGCCAGATTCAATCAAGGAGGGTTACTCTAAGGATGAGATATAAAGCTTTGCTTCCCAGACATATATTCAATAGAATGACCTCTCTCCCTGACCTGTCTGTCCATGCCACGCTGACAGATCATATCTGCCACTGATACAGACCCATGGAAGCTGCAATTTGTCAACAAGTCCCCAGGTTTTGCAGATCTGGGACAGATTTCTATGATATAGTTTCTCTTCTGGCAATGAGATGGGAACAGGGTAAATCCCTGGAATTATGTGGGCCTCAGTCACCTCATCAAGCTTTATCCCTTGTTTCTCATTCCATAGGTGTCTAGCCTCTTGACCGAATGATGAACCAAGAGAAAAATGTGTATTTTTTTCCTCTAGACACCTCTTTATATTTACAGATTCTTCAGCAAACAGATTAGTTAAATTACTATAGCTATATCCATTGGTGCTAGAAGCAGTAATGATAATTATTACAACGTTATATTTTTAAAAATTATGTTTTCAGCCTTGGAGCTGAAAACCATCAGCTAATCGTCCTGAAATTGTTTGTGCCAGGTGTCCTTCTTAAGCTGAATTAGCCCATAAAATTTCTCCGAAGCAGTTAATCAGTTCCTGAGGGCAAGATTTAAGAAAAATACCATGCTTTGAAATGAACCATCTCCATTAATAACTTTAATGTTGTCTCTGTAATTGGGCAAGAAACTGGAGTCCAAAACTAAACTTTCATTGCTTTTTATAGAAACCCAGCCAAATTTGGCCAAGTTGCTAACCTCCACAAAGATATTGTTTGGGAGGAATTTTTTCTGCATGATTTAATTCTCTTGAGTATTCTTCATTTCTCACAGCTCTTAGCAGTCTTGCTTCATTACAGAGCACATAATGTCTTACCTGCAGTTATTCTTCCTTGAAGGGTGAAGAAAACATAGTTTTAGTCCTAGTAATGAAAAAAAAAAAAAANTGTAACAAAGGAGGGTAAAGACAAAAAATTCACAGAGAAAAAGAAAGGACTACTTTTTATATATTAGTATTATTGTGCTGACACCCTAATTATATTTACGACCTTACCATTCTTTAATGTAAGGATGTTTCAGTTCATGTGGACTTTTTTCTTCCTTTTAGGTAATGAAAGTATGAAATCTTCATTGAAACTGCAGGTCTGTGCAATCATTTGCTCAGAACTGTAGCATCTTTAACAAAATAAAATAAAAAAAATTCCTGCTTCAGCTCAAACAAAGCATAGCAAGGAAAAAAAAAAAGATCATTATAAAGTCCAAAATAAACCAAAACAGTCTTCTATCCAGACAATCAATTTCTCAATGGTACCCAATAGACATATTGAATCATGCATTTTGCTTACACAGCTGCCCAGAGAAAAACAAGAACCATATTGCTACCCATCTCTTTTTGCAAAAGGTTGGCAATTATAGTGGTTGGAAAGTGGTAACCATCTCTCATTGTGTCAGTAAGTATTATTCAGGTTGGCATACAACCTCCCTGCTTACCCTCACAATATCCTTAATTAAATTAAGATTGTACCTGGAGCATAGAGGACTGATCCTTACAAATGTTACAATGCCTGTGATGGTGAGGAATTCTGTGGTCTGTGTTATGCAGGTACATGATTGCTGCAGATTTACCTCCAGGCTGGAATGAACTGATTTTCTGTTTCATCTCAAATCCTGTTTCTCACCTTATCCAGCCTTGCAGATAGGTGGAATAAATGCAATGAGGTGGTGTCATAATTTAGTCCTAAAGGGCTTTTACTTCATGGTAGGCAAGAAAGAGTGTGTTTGTATCTTGAATCATATGAGTTTATTTCCCTAATAAATATAAATGGCACTTTGGGTGCATGAAGATAGAAATCAGGAAAAAAAGAGAAAAGAAGAAAACCAACAACAACAAAGTACCAAGATGAGTTTTGTGATAGACAGTAGCAATTGAGACTTTCCATAGCCTATTATGTAAGCTTTCACAAGGCTTCCTCAAAACACTGTTTTGCCTTTTCATAAGGATGTTTGGAAAGTGACTTGAATAAGTCATGATATTCAAATGCAAATAAAAACAAAGCCTGAGATTTTTGACTTAGAATTTGAATATATGCCATACAATCATTTATTCAGATTTATGTTCAAATACTGAAAAGAAAGGACAGTCTGTTGGCTGGGAAGCTGAGTTAACATTTGGAAGCTCACAGACTTTGCTTTTTGTTTTGCTGTGGACTTGCTGCATGCTGTTGGGTGAGCTCCCAAAGCATAAAAAGTACCTTAAGTGGCAGAGAGTGGCAGCCCCTATGGTAAGCATTTAAGCTCTATTTGAAGCACACATTAATCAGCATGCTGAGCACCCTTCCCTTTAGCAGGCTGGCAGGTCAAATGCCAAGAGATATCCAATATGGAAATTTCACTAAAACTATCCCTGCTTCACAAGTCAGGCAGGTGAAAAGAATTGTCTTGCTCTCCTCTAGGCTCGTGCAGCTCCTCAAGATACAGACACAATTTCCCACATGTTCTACAAGAGCAGTAAGTACACAGGGCCACTTAGAGAAGATGAGCTGAAAAACAAATAGATTTTGGATCTTCATACAGCTCAGTGATAGGATTACAGGCCTTCAAAGACCAAAACACTCCAAGGCATGCTCAGAAATTAATGTGACTGAAAAATATTAAGGTATGAAACCTGGTGTGCTTAAAGAGTCAAGTTGCCTCCAGGATTAGGTTAATGCTCAACAAGGATTTTCTAGGGCCTTAATGCTATGTAAGTCATTCTAGTCATCCATTCCAGCCCATAGAATAAAAGTACCAGCACTGTCAAACCAAAGGATTACTGTACTAAAGAGAGGAAATACATGGAAAAATTGATGCAAGAGAATTAAGGACAAAATTTACCTGAGCAAATGAATATTGCCAGTCCGCTCTGCTCAAATACCTCATGAACTCAACCTGATCTTTTAACTCTTGAATCTTCTCTGTTGGATGCTGTTAGATTATTTTCCTGGTCAGTGATTTGCAGGATCAAAGAAGTCAGACTATATATATTGTAATGTTCTCATGTCGATTAATGTTTTGTGCACTAGGCAATATTTATGGAATTTTCTTTTCTTTGTAGGTCTCAACTGAAGAAGGAATGAGCTTAGCCAGAGAATACTCCTGCTCCTTTTTTGAGACTTCAGCTGCGCTCCGTTTCTACATTGATGATGTCTTTCATGGACTAGTGAGGGAAATTCGAAGGAAAGAGTCCTCACTGTCAGCGATAGAGAAGAAGATGAAGAGGAAGGATAGTCTGTGGCGGAAACTGAAGGGATCCCTGAAGAAAAAAAAGGAAAGTACAACCTGATGGCAATTCTCCATGAGCCACTCATCAGGAGCTGACCACAGTAACCTGTAATAGTTCAAAATGGCAGCATTGACACAGCATCTTCCAGGCCACGTCCTGGAGCTCCCTCCCTTCAGCTCTCATACAGAAGTTGCTCCTTGAAGGCCCAATTCATGGTTTCTCTGTGGCTCTTCTGTTCTATAGTGTCATTTATCATACCCTCTCATACTTTTTCTGCAACTCTGAGTGGAGAAAATACTGTGTTTTTTAACATATGTTCCATGGCTGGTCTTCAAACGCTACAAGTTATGCCAGCATCCAAGGCAGAACCAGCTCCCACCAGCTCTAGGACAATGGATACAATTATTGCCGCCTCTCTGCATGCACAGGTCATTTCCCCAACCCAGGAACGAACAACATTGATTTCAATGGACACTTTGACTGTTTAAGGACGTTGGGATCTGACCTTCAGCTTTGCATTCACGTGTAGGTTTAGGGTTAGAGTGTGCGCGGCCTGCACACCCGTGTCTGTGTGTGAGCCTGTCTGTGAACCAGGCCCAAAGGCAATGCTGGGGACTCACAATTCTCCCCCTGTGGTGCCCTATCCCTGCTGTGCCCTGTCCAGCTAGCAGGTGGGTTTTGCAAGCAGAGTACAAGTCATGCACAAGCCCTGCAGAGGCTGCAGGTTTACTCCTCTGTCTCCTCTGAGCTGCGCTGGCTGTCAGAGGTGCCATGTCCTACTGACATGCAGCGCATTAAATCATACAAGAGTTGGTGTTGGAAAGGAACTTTTAAAGGTCACCTGGTCCAAGGCCCTGCAGTGAATAGGGACACCTTTAACTTGATCAGGTTGCTCAGAGTCCTGTTCAGCCTGACCTTGGATGTTTGCAGGGATGGGGCATCCACCACCAATCTGAGCGTCCAGTGCTTCACCATCACCACACTCGCCTGTCCCACAAAGGAGCTCACAAATGCTCTGTCTGTCTGCTGAGTCCCAGAGCCCTCCCTGGAGCAGTGCAGCTCTGTCCCAGCATGTATTAGCATCTGTGATGTAGCATCCAGCCCTTGACTTACTAGAGAATTGCATCAGCTCAGTCATCACTGTTCACAGTCCTTGACCATCCAACTGAACCACTGATTAGTCAGTTGGATACGTCTTTTAAATATCCCTTTTTAAAGTTAGCATGAAGTAGAGTATATGCACCTAATTTTTTTTTCCCCTGGAGTTCTTTTACTGCTGTTACTATTTATAAATTTTACAGATAGAATAAAACTGCATAAGTTTTGTCAAAAACAAAGATTATGATTTCCATTGAGCCATACTAGTAGTCAGTGTCATTTGTGTCTGTTCTGGAGTGATAATTGATACAATAAAAAAAAAAGTATCTTTGTTAGTAAATGCTTCTTTTTCACTTTGTTTCTGTGATTATTTTGCAGGGCTTCAACCAGTTGTGTTTTGTATAGTCTGGGTGGGAGTAGACTAGTTTTCCCTCTGTAAAACTTGGAAAGGTTATGGTATTGTGAATAACTTTAGTTCATTAAAATCTGATGTATTTTTCTCCACTCTCCCTTTCTTTCAAGGGAATCTGGTGATATTTTTTGACTTGTCAAAAATCTTCCATCCAAAGTAATGCAATGCTCGATGTTGTTAGATATTATATTTCAATTTGAAAAAGATTATTTTAGACGACTACAAATACATGTACACATTCAAGGTGAATTTTCTGTTTCCTGCCTCTGAAAGCTGCAGTATGCATTTATACGACTGTAATTACTATTATTATTTTATCTGTATTGCCTCAGAGATTTTAGGTCAAGTGTTCTAGAGGCGAAAAGATGCACTTGTCCAAAGAGTTTATGAGCTAAGTATTGGTGGAGGGACAACGGGAGGCTGCACTGAACAGATGGCAGCTATGAGACAATAAATAACAAGGGGAAACATCTGTGTCTGTTCCAATCCTGCACACTGCATAGAGGGGAATGAAGCAGTCATTCCCTGTGTAAGAGAGCATAGAAATTACCGCCCTGAGAAACCTTGAGGGATGGTCTTCGCTTTTTTCAGGCAGATGCCTGAGCTTTGAGTCAATTGAAAATCATTTAGTGTTGGTTATGTCATTTTGCACCCCCCTCCCCCCCCACTGAGGGACATAAAATATCAACATGGACTTGGTTCTGTATATTTAGGGGTACTTTGGTTCAAGTCAGTTTGTAAGACAAAAAAAAGGTTGCAGAAGACAGCATAGATACACTCTAATATTAAGCCTTAAATGGATTAAATTAATGAAATACGCCCATTCACTGGCGTTAAGGTCATCTGGCACAGAGCAACATCTTTCCATATTGTTGGAAGTCTTAGCCTTCTCAGCCAGGTTTCCACAGACACAAGCTGCTCTTGGAAGTGATTCCTGGACTGTGCCAGGTTCTGCACCATGCTGAGCAATGGGTCAAAAAGGTGCTGCTCTTCTGTGGTCTGGAACCAGGACAGGCATCACAGTTTGGCAGGATAGGTGTGCTCAGGTGTCTCCTGGGATATGTTAGAAACGGTGGGACACACGCAGGTTGCATCATCATAATTTCAGTCATAGAAAGCCCATGAGAGCTCCAGGTTCTCTGTGTCTTCACAGCCAGCCCTGACATGCTCATTTTGAAAGGTATTTGGTGCCAGGTTTGTCTCTCCAGGAAGAATGAGGTCTCATACCCTCTGAGGATCTTCTGCTTTGTCTTCTATGAGCAATTTCAGGCATTTGAATATGTCTCAGGCAGAAAAGTCTGTTATTTATCTCACTCCACTTTGATCCTGTGGAACTTGAGGATGGCATTCTGTCATTCAGGATCTGTTTTTGGTTAATACAGACAGAGAGGTGTTCACTGGTTGGGAATTTTTCCCATACGGCACGGACAGTTAGCATACGGTGAATCCCCCCTGAAGTGGCTGCTTCTTTCCAGTGACTACATTTCACTCCACAAAAGCCAGCCCAGCCTCCCAGACAACATTTTGATGTCTAAATTCAGGTTGGATAAACCCCATCTGTAAAGATTTTTTCACTCAATATCAACAACAGAGAGTAGTTCTGCAAATGCTAGGCATTGAGCCTTGTCTCTGAAACACCCCACCATCCTTTACTTTTAAATTGGGAGAGTCATTCTGATTTACCATGACCCAATTCCTCAATAATCTATAATGCTTAACCTCGGTTAATTGAGCAGAGCTGATGGACGTTAGAGTCAGTGAGGATAACATAAGTCATAACTGCACAAGAGGCTGGGTACAGCTCCTTTACCTAATTAATCACTTTGATTCCACCACAGAAGATTGTATTTAGCTGTCAGACCTAGCTGAGAGAATTAAAAAACAGCAGCTCTGTGTCTGAAGACTTTTCTGTCTCTGACTAGTCTCTCATAAAATCATGTCTGGAAGATTTGAAGAAGGAAACAGATGACTTTATTTTGCTGTGTTGCCTACAGTCCCATGAAGGTGGCAGCTATGACTTATTGCACCATCAGACTGTGTTGCAGTTGGACCATAATTCAGGTTCCTACAGGAATATAATTAAAGCCAGCTAATAAATAAAATAAAATAATAACAATTTGCAAAAGTATCCTTGGTGTCTCTCACATACATAATATATGGCAGTTAATTACCCTTCTTTGCAGCTGTGGCAGATAACATGTTGCCTCTAGTTGGGAAGTGGTCTGGGGAAGGCTGTAAGTCAAGGTGGAATATTGCAGAATATTTTTAGTTTTCCTTTTTTACATGGCTTTTGCACACCAGCCTTAGAACCTTTGCACAGAATCCTCCTGTGCTCCCTCAGGTTGGCAGTTAACTGTGTTAGCAATCTGATGTCTTTACAAATGATTGAAAATAATTCCTTTACACACCCAAAAAATGCCTGTTTTGAGACTGAGATGTAAGAATGCATAGCTAGAGTGAAAGGAATTATCTTTATTTTGTCCGCTACATACATGATATATATAAAAAAATATAAACAATATTCAAACACTATTATATGTATAGTTTCTGGATGTCTCTTATGTGTAAACTTGAGTCCTCTCTGTACCACGACAGACAGGAAAAAAAAAGCAGAAAGCAAAAGATGAGCTTAGAAGAACTTAGTGCCTCATAGTGACGATCTACACTTCACAACTCAGTCAAAATCTTCTCCCAAGTTGAACATCTCTCTTGGTGGCCCAGATGTGATATTTGTGACAAGAAAAATACCTGCAAGTGGGTCTTCTCGTACCGACTGCAGCCATTTCATAAGGTGGCATGGAGATAATGATGTCAACTGTTGAAAATTAAACTGAAAACTGTCATTATTTTATGCATTTCATATAAATCACAAAAATTTTATAGTTAACTCCTATCACTAACTATATGCACTACTGTTGGGCTGAATTTGCACTAGCAATCGAAAGAGGGATGTCTAACATAGATAATTATGGTAATATAATTCAATTAAGTGTACTTACAGCAGTTAGCCATATTTAGACATTCCCTTCTGGGACCCTTATTTATGCAAGTGTGCATCACACACTGCTCATTGCTTATGAATCTGAAAAAAATCCCGGAAATTTAGGAGATGAATGGCAAAAATCACAGAATGAGACTTTAATGCAATATGAATATCACTGTTCTCATAACTTTGAAAGGCAGCTGAATGGAATAGTGTCTTAACCAGATCAGCTTCCCTTTTAGTGCTGTTTCTAGCTTGATCTGTCCCTTCAAGCATGTGGAGTTAGGATGTCTGCCTGGCAAAGTGATTTGTGATGGGGATGGCATTGTCTCACAGACGCTGTGAAAGTCACCCCAAGAGGCATTGCCCTGCACCTCTAGCCTGATTTATCACTCCCTGATGCTCTTGGTTCTAAACCTCCTCAATTTGAGCTCTCCAATTTTGTTACATCGCGCTGAATTATGGGGTTGTTTTGTGATGAGGACAAATGTCCACTCAAGAGCACCAAACTCATTTCATGATCTGAACTCTTTCCCCAAGAGGTAATAAAGACAAGAACATCCAAAGCCATTGCATCACCTACTGTATATCTTCTGTCAATAGATAATTAATGTGACAATTAGATTTTCCCATTCTCCCACTTTGTCATGCATCATTTTTTTACAGCGGTTTTAGACTTACAACTATTTCAAAAACTGTGTGATCAAGATAGAAAGCCATCATTTTTTGCAGTGCTCTTGGAACAGAATTCCACTAAAAGAATAATTTTAGGACAGTAAAGTAAAGCAAGTCTTTTAATAATATTATATTGCCTTGATTGTATAAAAAAAAGCCCGATATAATTTTACTCATATAGATTAGGTATAATCAATTGAAGAGAAAGGCAGTCTGTTTCACATCTGTGAAATTCAGCGAGAAAAATCTTATATATTTATGCTCTTCCTGCATTCTGCACAAAAGATAGTTTGATATTACTGTTCCTGGAAAGAGGACATCAGAACAGAACTAGTAGATTAAAGAATTGTATTATAAACCACGGTTGTGACTTCATTTAGCTGATTCAAAAGGTTTCTTAGGCAGTTCCTTCCATTAGTCTCTCTGCAATCCCAAAAAACCAAGGGTACCCCATCCATCTTGAGCTGCATACAGATAAACTCACTGTTTTTCATTTTACAAGGCCATGTAAGTGACAAGACAAGGGGAAATAGATTTAAATTGGAGAGAGTAGGTTTAGAATAGATTTAGGCACACGAAAAACTTCTTTTTTTTACTGTGAGGGTGGTGGGGCCCTGGCACAGGGTGCCCAGAAAAACTGCGCCTGCTCCTGGATCCCTGGAAGTGTCCAAGGTCAGGCTGGATGGAACTTGGAGCAACCTGGGATAGCGGAAGGTGTCCCTGCCCATGGCAGGGGGTTGGAATTAGATGAGCTTTAAGGGCCCTTCCAACCCAAACCATTCTATAATCTTAGGATTTTATTTAATTGGTTCTCTTGCATCAGCCCCAGCTACTTAAAAGGCAGCCTCAAATGCTTTTGACAAACTGACGACACAGAGTCTTCTGCCTTCTTCATAAATTTCTCATTAATGCTCACAATGAGGAGAAAGAGTACTGTTTTCCATTATAAAGTTTTGCAAAGTCATTCAGCTTTCTGAACAAGAGACTGCCAGTTCCTGCAAACAGAATTTGCCTCCACTGCTACACACTGCTGACTAATCACAGATGCCTCTTTATGTAGGATGTTGACTGAATAAGCTTGAACACATAAAGCATTCAGCCAGCATAAGTGGGCTGCTCCTCTGAAGGCAGAGGAAAATCTTATGGTTGATTCCCACCCATCTCCAGGACAAAATTGCACATTAAGGTATGATAATGAATATACTTCAATCACACAGAGGAAGATGAGGTTTCTGTCACTGAAGACTTACAAAACCCATAACCCAATGTGAAAGACTATTTAAGGAAGACAGAATAAACAGGCTATTAGTAATGACAAGGATAGGTAGAAGCAGTAGAGGAGAATACAGTATGAGCAAGTGTATGAAAATCGTACAATCACAGAATGGGTTGGGTTGGAAGTGATCATTGAAGGTCATCTAGTTTACCTCTCCCTGATGTAAAAAGGGACAAATTCAACTAGACCACTTTTCTCAGAGCTCTGTCCAACCTGACTTTGAATTTTTCCAGGGATGTGGCATCTACCACCTCTGTGAGCAACCTGTGCCTATGTGTCCATTGAACTTGGAAAGCCTTGCACCATTCTCCACTCCAAATGAGTCTTAATATCTTTTAGAATAGGACCAAGAGCAGATAAAATGACAAAAAAGATATAAGGTAGGATCCAGAGATTTGGTTCCAGTGCACCCACCATAAGAGTTTGGTGGAGGATATAAAGACAAGATGAGTGATACTGAGATCTTGCTTCATCCCCCTTGTGGATGATTCAATTTGGTTGACTTAGAAAATGGAGACATCAGAGAAGTTACTGCTGCTGTGAATATGAGATGGTTTAAGAACATTTTAATGAAAATCAAATACAAAGAACACAACAGGGAATGGAAAATTGAGCCAGATGAAACAATACCAAAACTCAGTAAAGGGAATGGGAAGTTTGTGTTTCTTCCCTGCAGTATGCATCAGGTTTCTAATGAGAATCTGATTGGAGCTGACTGTGGACTAAGTTGATCCCTCACTGAAACTTCTTCAGACACTTAAGAGAACAAATCTCTCTATGGTTTTCACTGTCTGCCCATGCTGTGTATGTTTCAGAAACTGAAAGCAACCCTTTTCAACAGAACAGCTGGGGGAAAAGTAGGATGCTCAGCTTTGTACTTTTGGAAGGATAGTAGCAAAACCCTCATTTGTATGCCTCATAACTAATATAAAAGATGGCATGATAGCTCCCTGCTGAAAATTTTAAATGATACTTCAAATATATGGTTTCATCTGGGAGAGCTGCTACCAGTTTGCAACCAGTGCATGCAGATCTTTCGCTGCTGGCTTTTTCCCTCCCACTGTGCTCAGACCAGATGTTAGTGAAAAATGCAGGAACCCATTTCTGCTCTCCTGTTTAGTTAATAGGGTGTTCACTGAATACTCCTAAGTCTTTATCTAGCAAAACTGGATGAGATCCAAGTTATCAGAGAATACAGCAGGGATGTCTTTAAGGAGGCAGATGTTCAAAGGAGTACTTTGAAGAGTTTTTTGACCTGTGAGGAGTTGATTACCATGATGTGGATGAAAGATGAGAAGAAATATAGATGAAACCACAAAGCCTAAGAGAATATGCTATACCTGCCAACAAAAAACTTCAGAAAGACTTAAGTTATAGAAGCTGTAAAATACTGCTGTGATAAAAGTTTTGAGCCAGGCTAGACCTTCAGGGGCTGCAGAAAAATTTGAGAACACTCAATACCATCTCTGTTCTTTCACCTGACAGAGATTTTTCAATCCACTTGTCACTGAGTGATAAAAATCCTCGCAGGGAACCACAGGGAATCAAACACATAAGAGAGAAAAAGCTATACTGTAGCACAAAAAGGTTTCCAATTTTAATGGCTAAGGAGGTCTGACTGGTTTCAAGATTGCCCACCATGAGTTAGATTTTGTAAATTAAGAGCAAGTTTGAACACCACTGTTAAAAGTCCTCAGTACACCTTGCACATAAATCAATGCCAATAATTTCACTGATATACAAGTGACTGTGCTGATGCTGATGCAGCCTGTCCTCCTTGGCCAGCACCTTCTGGACCCCACAGAGAACCTGCAGCCCCATATATTTCTGTGTTGCCAGATGGCTGACCAGCAGTGAGTGAGTGCTAAACTTTAGACTCTGCCTTACAAACCTGCTGTTGGGCCCACTGTCACCTGTGGGTCTCACCCCCGTCAGAGCCTGGAGAAGGAATTTCATCCATCTGAACCCTCTGGGCTGCAGCACCTCCTCTCCCCTGGGATGGGTGTGAGCAGGAGCAGGAGAACCATCACTGCTGGGAAGGTGTCTGAAGGCAGATGCTGTTTCCCAGCCATCCTTGAGCTGTGCTGATCAAACAGGGAAAAAAACTCTTCTTGACATATTTATTTCTTTTCCTGCGAAAAGTGTTAGAATGGTAGAATAAATAAAAATTGCCATTTTTTTTACCATTTTGGAACTGTATAAATTCTTTTTATCCTGTAGAGCAGGACAGGCACTATCCTGCTGTGACTGCTTTCTCACTAGAAAATATGTACTCTACACACCCCGAATATTCAGAGAGACACCCAAATACAAACACACACTGTATTCCAACCCCAGAATTTAATCTGTGACCATCTATCTTGCAGCCTGCATCTGAAGTAAAATTAGGGTGGTTTTTTCTTTTTCTTCACATCTTCATACTAGCAGAAAGCAAAGAGGGATCATAAATTTCATAATTTTGCTGATAACTCCCACACCATCTATTTACTATGTGCCTCATTGGGTACCTTTCATTCACTATTTTCTTAAACATAGAAATCATAATACTCTTCTTTTCACTGCAAAGAAATACAGAAAAAAGTATTTTAAACTAAATATATAACTTTAATGTGGCCATATTTGCCTAAAATAACATGTTAAAGTGCACCTAATTTGGGTTGTAATAATTCATGGTGCAGATGAACAAGCTATGGGCACTTGGTGGAGTACTTGCATGTGACTTATCTTTAATATTTTTAATCTCTGTAAAAAAAATATGCCAGTGAGAGAGCAGAGTCTGCTGGGATGACTCTGGGTATGTACATTAATCAGCACTAGCAGAAAAAAGTAAATAGAGGTTCAATATTTGGCTAACTTCCAACTGTTGAGACACATTAGATGGTAGGCTAGGCTTGCAAGGGAGCTGGTAAAGGCCTTTACATTTAGGTCACCTATATTTAGACAAGATAAAGCACTATGTCTTGTCCTACTAAGAACTGTCCCAGATTAATAGATCATTTCTCTCCCCAGCTTTCACATTTCTGCAGAGAACTGCTGTGCTGCTGCCTACAAAATAATGCTTGGATTTGAAATAAGCTTATGATTTAAGCAAAAATAAATTGCATTTATCTTTAGAAAAAAATTACAAGCTGAAAAGGATAGGTGTCCACTTCAACCAATTCATGGTATATTTTGTGGTATATTATTTGGTTCAGTTTCTGGGTTTAAGCACTTGCAGGGACTTAGGTAATATGAGTATCATTTATCATGGGTTTCCCTCTTAAAGGATGAGACTTTCTGTAGATCCTTGTTTTGGCGTATTTTCCATTGCCCTACCTAAATTAAAGGTTCACAATACAACAGAATGTGTGTTTCATACTGCATCCAGCTAAATGACCCTTTGCTGCTGAGACCAAAGCAGAATTCCCAAAAAGTGGATTAAAACACATTCAGGTATATTGTCTATCCTCCTCCCAACATTGCTCAGTAGAAACTACCCAAGCCAGAAGTTATATCTGCGAAATCAGTGATCCTCAGTGGAGTCCCTCTCATGAAATTGTGCCGGAATCTGGTTTTGAACCTGTAAACTTTGGCATCCAAGCAAAAGACTAAACATTTTGCATGCAGGTTAAGTTGCATGAGATCTTCCTGAGAAACCCTGAGAAACACAAATTATTTTTATCCAGTTGTAGACTAGGCATAAGTGTTGTATTAGTTCACAAATTTCTCTGCAGAAAACAGCATTTGGACCGCTAGAGCTTGATTTCAATAGCTAAATGGGGACTTTTTTTGCTTCTTGAGGGACCCAAGGCATTTGTCTCTCCACAGAAGAAGCTGAAGAAGTCCTGAAGAACACACTGGGACATCCCAATAGGCTTCTTGGGCAGGTAGGTATTTGTGAGACCGCAGGAGATGAACACAACCCCAACATATGGAGGTGCTTCAGTGTGAATTACTTGCATGGGATGATTCCTGACCCATGCCAATGTCCAAAGGGTGCCAAACCCAACTGAGAAGGCATTACCCTCAAAACTCTGAGAGGAGTTAGATCACAGAATCCTGGAATGGTTTGGGTTGGAAGGGACCTTAACAATCACCTCATTCTAAGTGCTCTGCCATGGGCAGGGATGCCTTGCACTACCCCAGGTTGCTCAGAGCCACACCCAACCTGGCCTGGAACACTTCCAGGGATGGGGCACCCTCAGCTTCTCTGGGCAACCTGTGCCAGGGCCTCCCCACCCTCACAGACAGGGCCATGTATACCCACTCTGTGCCATGGGGCTATATACTCTTCTCTAACACAAAATTACATAATGCCCTCTAAAGTAATCACTATTAAAAAAACCCCAAACTGCTGTTTTTTCCCGCTGCAAAGTTATCCCATGTTTCTCACAGCAGCTCCTTGAATACATTTTGAGTTCTTGTATTACACGTGCAGGACCAGTGCAGCCACAAAATCATTACTGACATATTTCCAAGTGACTATACCATGCCAAAGATGTTTATGTGTCTTTTGTTGCCTTGTAAATATGAAATAAGTTTGGGAGAATTGTGGCAGCTGTTCTGAGATGTGATAGAAGTTCAGCTTCTATGGGCCATCAGGAAGAAATATGAGTAGCCTTTGAGTTTGCAGTTTGAAAATGAGTACTGCAGAGTCTAGAAGAAGCACTGCATTGAGCAAGCTCATTTTTTTTAAAAAACAGCCTTCTCCAGTGGAGATATATGTTTAAAGCAGACACTCATTTATTTGCATGAATCTGGAGGTCCTGCTCCATGCTGGCTCTGGGTCACTCTGCATGTTTTTCTCCAGTTGTGTTTATTTTACCTTAGTCCTAACTGCCTCATCTGAGCATTGAAATTGAAAATGCAGCTTTACTTGTCTGGAGGGGGGGTTGTGTATAAACCAAGCTTTAGGAATATTTCAGAAATCCTCTCCAAACTATTTTCTAGGGCTTTTTCAAAGGCAGTTATAAAATTATCAGGAAATGCATTGTAATGATCACTTTTTTTAGGATCACAGAATCACAGAATTGTTTGGGTTAGAAGGAACCTTAAAGACCATCCAGTTCCAACCTCCTGCCATGGGCAAAGACATCTTCCACAAAAGCAGGTTGCTAGTGAAAGTTACCTTTTCTCAGAGGTCAAGCCAAGAGTCTGATAAGGTCACCATCCAGTAAAATAAGAATATTCTCTGCTATCTACCCCCAAAGTGCATCAAAATCCTCAAAACATGTAAAAAACCTGAATGTACAAAAGTGTCATAAAACAGTTAGATTTTTTTGACAAAATAGGAATGAAGTTAGAATATTCAGATTTAATCAGTTCTTGATTTTGGAAGCATTTCAACTAGGAAACCCTGTGCGAAAAATAAGGGAGGATACTAAAATTAATTTTCAGATTAGTAAATTAGTTTCTTGAAGGCTTTACATGGCTACACCCTGTTCAGAGAGAATTTCCAATCTTAGAGTGNTATATTAAAGGTTTTTAGTTTTGGGGGGGGTTTGGTTTTTTTAAATTATTATTATAAGGAATGGTTTGCATGTTTTTCTTGTATCAGTTCAAGATTTATCTAGTAAACACTGAAGTATTGTTTTAGTGTTTCATTGAAAGTGGTGGGGGTCTAGAACACTGCCAGGGATGGAGCAGCCACAGCTTCTCTGGGCAACCTCTGCCAGGGCCTCACCACCCCCACAGGGAAGAGTTNTTTTTCTCCAGTTGTGTTTATTTTACCTTAGTCCTAACTGCCTCATCTGAGCATTGAAATTGAAAATGCAGCTTTACTTGTCTGGAGGGGGGGTTGTGTATAAACCAAGCTTTAGGAATATTTCAGAAATCCTCTCCAAACTATTTTCTAGGGCTTTTTCAAAGGCAGTTATAAAATTATCAGGAAATGCATTGTAATGATCACTTTTTTTAGGATCACAGAATCACAGAATTGTTTGGGTTAGAAGGAACCTTAAAGACCATCCAGTTCCAACCTCCTGCCATGGGCAAAGACATCTTCCACAAAAGCAGGTTGCTAGTGAAAGTTACCTTTTCTCAGAGGTCAAGCCAAGAGTCTGATAAGGTCACCATCCAGTAAAATAAGAATATTCTCTGCTATCTACCCCCAAAGTGCATCAAAATCCTCAAAACATGTAAAAAACCTGAATGTACAAAAGTGTCATAAAACAGTTAGATTTTTTTGACAAAATAGGAATGAAGTTAGAATATTCAGATTTAATCAGTTCTTGATTTTGGAAGCATTTCAACTAGGAAACCCTGTGCGAAAAATAAGGGAGGATACTAAAATTAATTTTCAGATTAGTAAATTAGTTTCTTGAAGGCTTTACATGGCTACACCCTGTTCAGAGAGAATTTCCAATCTTAGAGTGCTTCCTAGAGTACTTCTGCTGACATAAATTATTTCAAGAACATAATTTTTGCAGATCAGATATAAAAATTACAAATGTGGAGCTATATATGCATGAAATCAATATATTAACTAGAAATATATTAATCAATATATTAACTAGTAACTTGACTAGATATATTAAAGGTTTTTAGTTTTGGGGGGGGTTTGGTTTTTTTAAATTATTATTATAAGGAATGGTTTGCATGTTTTTCTTGTATCAGTTCAAGATTTATCTAGTAAACACTGAAGTATTGTTTTAGTGTTTCATTGAAAGTGGTGGGGGTCTAGAACACTGCCAGGGATGGAGCAGCCACAGCTTCTCTGGGCAACCTCTGCCAGGGCCTCACCACCCCCACAGGGAAGAGTTTCTTCTTAATATCCATTGTAAACCTGTTCTCACTCAGCTTTGGGCTACTCCAGTTTTAGTCCCAGGCTGCTGAATCTGGTGTCCAAATCTGAATCTGGCTTGAGGTAGTCAGCAGAAAGCAGTGTTCAAGGACAGCATCACGCTTATTTCATAATTTAGTGGCTTGTTTAAAAATCTGAGTTAAACACCTGTCTTAGGCTTGCGCCTTCTGCTGTATTTAATTACCTAAAAGTGTTTATTCTTTCTTGAAATGGACTGAGAAGAGCAGACTAGGACAGCAAATAAAGATCACTCGTGATTCAGGGATTCTAAGACAGAGAATTCATCCATCCATGGGCCCAAATTTGTGCATCTGAGATGGCTCCAGACCCCAGTTGTATCCAAAGTCTGAGCATACACCAAACTAAGACAACTATAAAAGTTATTAAAATTCAATACGCAACAAAGGAGTTGAGCCAGCATTTTGGTGCATGAATTTAGATTTCTAAATTCCATGGCAGAAGTGGAATACTTGCTACCTTCCAGTTCACATGCCTTTACTTGGAGCACAGCAGTTCCATTCTGCAGTTTCTGACAAAGTTTCAAAACACATTACCTGGCTAAGCATCCTCCTAAAGAGAAAACCATAAACAGTGAGATCTGAAAATGGAGATAAGAAGCGTTTTGTACGGATGCTGCTGCCTGTTATAAAAACATGCTTCATTTTTATCAGCTTTCTGCTGTAATTAAGGGACTGACCAGTACTAGCAGTTACATAAAACCACTATCTCACTGGAGCAGTAGAAATAATGTTGCCAAGGTGATTCTGGTTTTTCTGATATTCTAAACATATGGTGAGACAAAAACACTGTAATACAAAGGCTTAAATCTTGCTGGGCACAAAGGCTTCATTTCAACTCTCAGCTGAGAAACTGAGACTTTCATTACTATGATAATTCCAGGTAAGAGGGCCAAAAATAGTTGATTTTCCTACAGACTTAAAAATGAAAATTCTTGAACAGACTTGAATATCTTACAGCAGCAGGTTTTTATGAAGATAGTGTTCGTTAACATATTTGAATTACTGTATGTTTCAGTTAAAAAAACCATAAAAATTCCAAGTTGTGTTGGATTCAGATCAAATCATCCAGGCACGCTTCCAGAGAGTTAGGGCCATTTCCCAAATGACAGTAATTTCATTAGTATACTTCCTGCAGCTCGTCCAACATGTTAAACCAAGCACTTGGTAGTAGATGATGTTGTCTAAATATTTTGTGCTCCTATAACAAGGGTTTGATAAGTGATTTAACTCTGTTTTCACCAAACTGCATAGGTGATTTGCTCTTGACACCAGTATGAAAGGAATCAAGGCGGGTGCTTTATGTAACTGCAGTTTATAAAGCTTCCTTTGACTGGGAGTATTTTGAGGTTATTTTCTATTCATCACTTCTTTTTGATTGGGAGGAGAGCCACCAAAAGGGGACACTGGACAGGTGTGACACAGCTTTAAAAAGGTAAAAAAAAAAAAAAATCCCTGAAAGATTTTATTTCTAGGCCAAAGAAAATAAGGACTATATTAAGGAAATCAGGCACAGGGAATAATTAAGTGAGGAAGATTCACCAGGATGTTGGCATATTTTCACATCCTGTTGCAACATGGGAAGGTTTGTGTCTGAAAGGGTCAGAAACCTGTGCAATGAGCTCTTTATAAAAATCCATCCATTTCCTGTCTATTTCAGCCTAAAATCTTCACTGCAAATTCAGCCTTTTTTCTAAATTTACCAGTTCTGCCCTCAAGTCCTTTTTGTTGATTTTCCTCTACGGTGTAAAACAAGTGAACCCTGAGCAAGAATTTGAATACAATCAGTATTTCATTGTTATCAATGACATTATTAGCATTATTTCCTTAAATTCTTCATGAGTTTATAATTATTTATTTTCTTTTTTTTTTTTCCTTTTTTTTTTTTTTTTAGAGGGGGGTTGGTAATGGTAATAA
>VZRF01002394.1:84286-120125 GCA_013396875.1 Vireo altiloquus
TCTCCACCATGTGAAGTGCAATAAATCTTTTCTAAATAGTTTTATTATTTTCATCCATGCAGCACTTCTGCACATTTTTTAATAAATTATTACAGAAAATTGGCCTCCATTTCAAAATTCTGAGTGTCAGTAAAATTTATAGAGCAAAACTTCATAGTAATTAACAATAAATCGAAAAATGCAGAGAAAATTCAGCTTTCTTATCACCTTAGCCAAGCATACGAGGCTTCTATAATCCAAAAACACTCTAATACATATTTTATTATCTTCAGTGCTGATACAAATAATTATATGCAGACAGATCTCTTAGGACTTCCAAATTTCAGCCTCATTTTGTTGAGTCCAAAATGTTCAATAACCTTGATTAAATGCCAGCAAGGGATCTGAGTCTGAGACATCACATAATAAAGCTGAGTCAAATATTAGTTCTGCACAATCCTGGCTCACTTTGTACCACCTTTGGGAATGCTTTAAACTATTGATGCTCAGTGATTTCAGCAGCATTGCTAAGACCACTCCATTAGCATATTCCCAAAAATGGATCCCCAGGATTGTGGAGAATGTGCAAAAGTTCCTGATTTACATTTTATTTTCAGGAGGGCTGTTCAGTTCCATTCGCAGAGAGTTTATATTCTGAGTATGTCTGGTCACAATCTATTATAGTTATTTTTTTCCCATCAGCAAACCCAGGCTTCAAAGGAGGGGAAGGAAATGCAATCTCATTGCCCATGAAGGATTGTCGGGGTGGTGGCAGGAATGTCAAGTCTTTCAAACCTTTCTTGTTTTCCTAACACCTGTTTTGGGCTTTTTTTCTCCCATCATCCTATTTTACTCCTTTTCATTACAGCTAACAAAACCATCACGAGCAAGCAAAATGCCATCAAGATAAGTAAATGTTAGATTAAGTTAAAAATATTTTAATATGCAGTGTCTGTGTCTATAACAGAAATTGATATGAGATGGGAAATATTTATGGCCACTGAACTGTGATTTTATGTGCTACTGATCTTACAGAACTTTTACCAGCTTTTTTTTATTCCAAACACCTTCCCTAAGTAATTCTCAGACATCATTTGGTAATTAGAACACTTGAAGGACCTTTCCCTGTAAACAATTAACACACAGCCTCCCTGCTTTTACAGTTTGATCAATTTCCTGGCATAGGGATGGGGTATTCGGTTGCTGTTGACCTCCATGCCCTAGAACATTCTCATGCACACTCAATATATGGTATTGAATTGACCTCAAATTCCTTTATTCTGGATCCTTCTTGACTTCAGCTCTCCTCATCCACTTACAAAGCAAAACAAAATGTCTGTCTCTGAAGAAGGATCAGAAGCAAGGAGACTTGCTGCCTTGTCGATTTACTTTCTGACATTGTTTGATGTTGGCAAGTAATCTCTTAATTTCTTCCAAGGCAAAAATGAATGAATGAATTAAAAATTTCCTCGCACACAGATAATCTTTTTGGGCTGTTCCTTGTGTGCAGTATCTGGTGTCAATGAAAAGCAGAGCTTACAGTGTAGCTGAGCCTCAGCTAGAATACTGGCAGGATTTCTCTCTTCTCCCTGCCGACTTAATTTGATGAACCTTGTTAAGATTTCTGTATCTAAAGTAGCCACTCTTTTGTCTAATATGGTTGGCAAATTGGTTCATACGTTATTAAAGCAGCAGGTAAATCAAAAAAGACACAGACACATGTGCAGTCATGAGGCCACACAAGAATTGTTTTAATTAGAAAATCTAGCCAATGATAAATCCTCTTACTGTTTTTATTACCGAGCTTATTCAGTCTTTTATTCTAAGATGATAACAATAAAGATTTCATTAGCTGTTAAAAAAAAAAAAAATAGCATGTGACAGGTGAATTAAAATGTCCTCTTTTAGCTTATGGTTCATACAGCAAAAAATTAAAATTAAAAAAAAAAAAGTAAAAAAAAAAAAGTTAAAAAACCTTGCTCTGTCACATATTTTCCTTTGGAGGTCCACAAATGAAGCTCACAAACATCTTCAGCTTCTAGTTCTGGATAGTGTATCTGAGGCTTAATGATGTAGAATATAATAAAGTATATAAATAACTTCAATATTCTGTCACACTGTTTACATCGTATCACAACTCTTTATTAAGATTTGTCTTGCTTTGGGACTGTACTGTTAACATGAGTCATTTCAGCTTTTTGAAATTACATCTACTTTTGTGGTGCCCTCCTAACTGTGATGAAATCATAGGAAAAGATGCCAAAATCAGATGATACACGAACATTTCAATTTGAACCAAAAATTTCAGAAGTTTTGTGAGATCAGACACAAAGAACATCAGAAATAAATTCACAAGAATAATCTCCATCATCACATGGATTTATATATAGTAGGATTCTGGAAACTCAAGGATTGTAAAGTATTTTATAGACATTAATTAATCACATCTCACTGAAACAACTCTGGAGTATGAATTATTGACCATAGGTTTACACATGGGTGAATAGGCATTTCACTTTAATTTCTGTCCTCTGTGGCAAATTATACTTGGGCTCCAGTATATTCTGAATTATCTGGAAGGCTTCAAACCTTTACATGGGCGTTCTCTTTCTCTTTTTCTTTTTTTTTTTTAATTTTGATCCTTTCTTTTTTTGATTGTTTTTTTGTTGGATTCATTTTTTCAGTACAACTCCCCCTGCCCATCAGTCCTTTTTACAACAAGACACCTTACTCCTGAGGTTCTGTTGCTCCATATGGGAAAGACAATCCCTTTCCATCATGTCTGAGTTTAGAAAATGGTTTAGTGCGTTTTGAAGTTTTGTATACAAGTTCTACTTTTTCAGGCATTCATTTACGTGCCTCTGATAGAATTTAACCAGAGCTGTGGTTGTCTACTCTACCTGTGGGCTAATTATGTAAGACAGAAAATGCCCTGTGAAATACTTGTAATTACTTTTTTCTTCTTTAATTTTTTTTCTTTTTTTTTTTTTTTTTAAGGGATGAATAAAGTAAAACGTATAAAGGAAGATGAAAGCACGTAACAAAATCTAAAATTTCAGGACAAAGGTTAACAAGACACTTCTTCAGCTGCACTGAAATAAACGTTGGTATTGTTACCAGAATGATTCATCAGTTTTTTTAATTCCTGAGAAAACTGAAGAATTTTAGTTTTAAATGACTGAGAAAGAGCACTCAAGACATTCTACTTTTTGACCTACTTCCATCTAGGTAAGTAATCCAGAAAAAAGTAAATGTACTTATTATTATTTCAATTTTCTTAATATTTTTGAGAGGGAAAATTAGTTAATTTTTTAAATTACAAAAATAAATCTACTTAAATGAATTTATAATTTGTTAATTGCTTTGCTGGTTTATATTAATAATAACTTGTCCATCTTCAGTTCTATGCAGATGCGATGTCACTGTCACAGGGAGCCTGGGACAAACCCTTTGAAACCACTGTGCTACAGTAATAGATCAAGGGTTCAAAACAGCAAAACTTTGGAGACTGAATGACAATGGAAAGTTCATTTGAAGTTTATGGCATCAGAAGTAGCCTGAATGAAAGCCAGGAAGATCTGGATGAAGTTATATTCGTGTGGAGTCTGGATCTTGATCAGGTATGTCCTGTCTGGGGACTGCATGTGGTGTCTACAGATATCTCTTGATTCACATGCACCACTCTTAAACAAAAGGAATATGTGCTCATTCCTGGGATGCTCAGTGAGTCCAGTGGTTTGCAGCTGCAGGACATTTGCTTCCTGCCTCCTCTCTTTGTGCTCAGTCAACCCAAGACGTCCATGACTCACCTATCGCTTGTTCTACAAGTCTGATATTTCCCAGATGTGTAAGGCTTACTGTGAATGTAGAAAGCTCTTTTCCACACATGTTGGGCATATGTCACAGATTCCTACATATCTGGCAGCTGTATTGAATAAATTTTTCCTCGCAGAGTAAATAAAAACCCAGCCAAATTGTACAATCTCCAATTATGTCCAATCAGCTTTCTCAGGTAGAGGAAAAAACCAAACCCAAGCATAAAAATATGCTGCTGGAAAATTTCCATCTCTGCTGCCTTCATGCAGCATCTTCTATCATCAGATCATGCCTTCCTCTAATCTTCCAGAGATCCTAAAAACCTTCTGGAGCTCATTGGTCAAGATTTCTGTTTAGGCAGCATGCTCCTGTGTCCCTTTATACTCTGTCTTACATTTATCATAGACAGGATAAACAACTGCCTTATTATTCAGTTTTACTGTAATATATTACAAAAGAAGGACAGCCCTAAAAAGAAGTGCAAGGAGTGTCACTCTGTCCTTTAGCCCAGATGTGGATGAGCTGAGATATCTTGGGACTAATCATTAATATGTCCTGGACAAATGAACAAGAGCTGCCAAACTGTGCAAAACCAAAGTAGATCTGCTCATATCATCCAGCAACACCAGCTGCTGGTGGGTATTAATCATTGAAATGATCCACAAAATCCAGGCCAAGGCACCTCGGGGAACTTGTGACAATAATTGATATTTTTGGCTGACCTCCATCTGTTCCTTTAAACTTGAAATTTGAAAGACTTTCCTTCAACCTTGCTTACTAGCAGTTGATTTTGTCCACACATGGAGGTGAACTTTTGCATTGATGGATCAAAAACCTTCTGACATAATGGTATACTTGCCATTTCTGCTAGGTAGCTTCTACCCAAAGACCTAATGTGCCTCCCCTTTGTCATTTCCTGCAACTGGGTCGAATTTGAGCAATTTTCAAACCCCAGTGGGATGGCCACAATGAAGAGCACTGCCTGTTTGATTATGCAGTTTTTGGCACACACACTGTGCCAGCATTAAACAATTCTAGAAAATATGCACTATAGACTTGACAATTATTGTATCTCAGCATGTGGCTGTCTGTGGTTTTGATGGTTTCCAAACAATGGCATGTGAGCCAGATTGCATGAATAGACTTGTGCTGTTGAACAGCAGTAATGAGGATGTCAGCTGAGAGCATTAAATAAGCTTTCCTTAGTCATTTAAAGGATTTATGGAAGTATCTGGTCATTTGTCAACTTCATATTACATGTAATGAGCGTGCCATATTTTTGTATCAATGGGTTATGCTTGCATGTTCGAACAGGAGGGGAGCCAGAAAATATCACTGAGTTCCAACCATGCTCTCCTTAAAGTTCATGTTGCCAACAATACAAGAAGAAACCATAGATTCACTTATGGATAAGGCAGTATCTGTAAATAATACTACTTGTTTCCTATCCACAATTATCTAAATTTCATGTACTCTGGGCTCCACTGCTGCTGCTGCAGTAACTATAAAACAATAAAACTCCCCATGTAGCATCTAATCACATATACCACAAGCCATGCTGATGCATATTTATGCATTCAGTAAGTGCTGAGTCCAAAAGACAAACAAAAATACGCAGCACTTTGCCTTTGCAAAGGATGTTTGTTTAGAATTTTTTATTTATTCAGCCAAATGAGATGTGCTGAGTGCAAAATACTTCATACAGTCACAAGCAAAAGACATGTTCGTTAAAGGCTTCACACCGTCTCACACCTGCAGCTGCTAAAACTGAGCCAGAGCCCAGCAACCAGAAAAATCCAAGATCAGAACAGCAGTAAGAACATGAATTTCTTTTCTCTAACCACTTGATTCCCTGAACACACTTTAGAACTTAACAGTTTTCAGTCTAACACTGTTTTGTTAGCCACCAGGAAAACAAAAAATCCCAAAGCGTATTATTTATTCTTTTAATCATAAAGGTAGTTTTAAAGCAGGTTGTTTATAATGGAATCAGAGAATGGTTTGGGTGGGAAGGCACCGGAAAGATCATCAGGTTCCAACCCCCTGCCATGGGCAAAGACACTTTCCACTATCCCAGGCTGCTCCAAGCCCTGTCCAACCTGGCCTGGAACACTTCCAGGGATGGGGCAGCCACAGCTTCTCTGGGTAACCTGTGCCAGGGCCTCACCACCCTCACAGCCAAGAATTTCTTGTGGACATACAGCCTAAATTTCCCCTCATTCAGTTTGAACCCATTCCCCGTTGTCCTGTCACTACAGTTCCTCGTGGAGAGTGCCTCTCCAGCTTCCCTGTAGGCCCCCTTCAGATACTGAAATACTTTTATGGTGTTTCCCTGGAGCCTTCCCTTCTCCAGGAGGAACAGCCCCGAATTTCTCAGCCTGCCTTTCACACGGAAGGTGTACTAGTTCCCTTAGCCCCCTTTTTAGTCTCCTCCAGCCTTGCTCCAACAGTTCCATGTCCATACCTTGGGAGCTCAGAGTTGGCAGCAAGTGGGGTTTCACTACAGAATCTCCTCCCTTAACCTGCTGGCCAGGCACCTCAGGATGCAGCTCAGGATCCATTTAGCTTTCTGGGCAGCCAGTGCCCATCGCCAAGTCATACTGGGTTTTTCACTCACAAACATTCACATGTTCTGCTCCAAATCACTTCTCCATGCAACCTGTGGGTGTGACTGGGATTGTTCCAGCCCAGGTTTAGGACCTGGTACTTTGCTTTGTTGAACTTCAGGCATTTCACACTGTCCCACCTCCCCAGCCTGTCCAGATTCCTCTGGAGGGCATCTCTTCCCTCCAGCTGGATGTTCTCTGCACAGTTCTCCCAAGTCAGTTTTTCTGGATGTCTCTCACACGGACCTGAAGGAACGAGAGGATGTGGTCTCTCCATGTTCCCCATCAAGAGAGTTTGAGAGGCTCAGATTTCAGGATGCCTTTCACATTTCATTTCAGCTCCAGAGGGATTGAGATCTGCTCCCTGAGTTTAGACCCCCTTGGACGGATGAAAGCTCATCACTTAAACTTTTATTATTTACCTTAATGCCTGGGATTTAACCACAATCAGGTAAAAGGTATGTAGCAAACATTAAAGTAAAAGTCCATGAGAGAAAAGCAAGTAAAAGAGTACCAAAAACCACTTCTGGCGCATAAAATATATTTTTATATTTTTTTCTTTCTCTCTAGGGGAAGAAACAGGAAAATGAGCTTTTCTGGTAAAGAAAATCTGTATTTCAAAATGTCATTGAAGATCATCCAGAACAGGTGACCTCTAAAATAAAAGTTCATTATTTTCTCCTCATTCCATGAAAAATACTAAATCCACATTTCCCAACATGATGTGGTTATTATCACCAACTTCTGATGCAAAACAAAAGCACAGAGAGATTATATTTCTAGACCAATGTCACAGTGAGGATTTCTTTCTTTGCAAATGCTCTCTCAGAAAAAGATTGCAAAGACCTTCACTGTGGCCAGAATACATCAGACAACCTTCTGATGGCTTTGTCCTTGTTTGTCTCTCTTTCTTGATATAAAAAATGGGGTCAATCTGGCATGTGGATCTTAAAATGCCTCCAGTATATTTCCCCACCTGCAGGTATTATGGGGTCAGGAGACTGAGGCTATATTTATCACTATTTCTGGAAACTTGCATTATTCACTTTAAATATTTCAGGAATGATCTCACTGGAATGTGAATATCATAGTGAAGTGACTTTCTCCTTAAATATTAATGAAAAAGAAAGCTGAAGGTAACAATGCTGCATAGAAATCATAAGCTGTGTAAAAGGGACTCTTTATTAATATGCACCTGTGCTCCTGTGGCTGGTATAGAAATAATCTCATGTTTAGAAAACATTAAAATAACACCAGAGAAACAACCTCTCCAGCCAGCAGCCTGGTTACAGAAAGATTGATTTGAGAGCCACATCACAAACTTGACTTTGGTTGTCTTAGATCATCCTTAAAACAGGGATTTCTTTTCAGTTTTTAAAGGTAATATTGCATTTAATATAGTGATAATATAATATTATTTTTTGGTTTTGTTTTCTCTGTCTACTATGGTTTAAATCCAGTCAGAATCAATCTCTGCAAGTGAAATTTTTTATTGAGTTCTCAGTTAAATATGTGGAAATTTACAAGTTGGATATAAATAAAGCAAGTATTAAAAATATATTTGAGGGAAAAGTAAATGTGTTAATAGACTTAAAATGCTTTCTGTTCTGCAGTAGAACCAAGTGGAAGAGTTGTGAGGAAACCAACTCCCATCCAATATTTCTCCCCTCCTCCAGTCTGTGTCAGGACTGTTGCAAGAGCTGTCAAATTTGCTATGAGGAATGAGGGTTAGAGACCTGAATCTATCCATAACAGCTAATAGCCCAACCATCACCTGCCATGTCAGAGAGATATTTTACATTTCTTTTCCCCTTTTTACAGATCAAAGCCTTGAGCCTTCTGCTGTGTGGTAGCAACCTTTAAATATGAACTACAACAGAAATAGGTTTCTAACTTTCCTACATATACTATTCCATTTGTCCTAACAGTTAAATACCACTTAGAGAAGGAAACTAAGCCAGATTTCTACATGAGATAAGGTTTAAAAATTATTCCAAGGCAATATTTTGCATTTTTTAGCTCAATTCCACTGAGGACATAACATTTCAAAGCATAAAATATAATTCTTAAAGGTGTCTGATGGTAGTTGTGACCTTTTCAGGTGTATATGTGTGTGTGTGTGTGTGTGTGTCAGTGTCTGTAGGAGTAGACCTCCCCAAAATGTGTTTGCATGATTTAGATACATATTTTGCCCATTTTTGACTAAGTTAAAATTATCCTTGCCCTGTTGATTCAAATGGCCCAAGGCATTTGAAGCACCCTCCTGGAGATTCAGTGCCTCTCATGTTCGGACTCCGAGAACCATCTGCTTCAACCCTCTGAGGCTCAGCACAGAAAAGGAAAGTATAACACAGGGTCTCAGGAGACAGGAATTGGGAGGACACCCCTTTGAGAATCAGTATTTTCACAAGCAAACCAAGTCATTTCTGCACGATTAATTTTTGCATGAGCCTTTTCATAGGCGGAGGTCTGAGAACGTATTGTCTACGGAGAGGCTTTTACGAGGTCACATTTCCATCTGGAGCCATAAAAAGGCGCTCCTAATCTAACACAGGGGCTTACAACACGGAACAAATGGTGCTTTAGTGCCTTTTTTAATTGAGACTCAACCTGTCCCCTTTATTCTGTGTATGTTTTCTTTAGCCTGAAAGCACCAGCAGTGGAAAAGGTGCACGCAGGGGCTGCTAATCTTAACCTCCTTCTGTGCAAAAAACGGCTTAGATTGACTTAATTATTTAATATGCCTTCGTTGACACAGCCTAGTAAAAAAAGATCAGCATGTTAATGCTCCTTTCTAGCACTTTCTCCCCAAAAGCCTTTAAAAAACTCATGAATATTTAATGCCTCTCAGTCAGTGCTGAGGAGATGGCACCATTAAGGCTGAAACCAAATGCCAGTTGTTGTTTGTGCGCCCCAGAGCTGCCCGAAACCTTGCAGCGAGACCTCCTCAAATGTTTCTACCCTCCCAGCTCAGCCTTCATGACCAAGCACTAAAGGATCTGGTTTTCCTTGCTTTCTCTTTTCCTCTCTATTCCCCGCTTTGTTTTTTCCTCACCGGAGAAGGAAAGGGATCGCTCAATGAAAAAATCAACCCCTGGACATGTGTATTATTTTTAAGCCTGACATCTGTTCAAAACCATGTAAATGGGACCGTGTTAATGCATAAAAAGTATAAAAGGTATTCAGGCTTAAACACAGGAAAATTATGTTCATTCACCAGGGAACAGCAAGTTTAGTTGATGTTTTTTCCTGTACACATTAGGAAAAATGCCCATCTTTTTGCATGGCATTCTGTATGAATTTGGGAAAGAGGAGTGTTTGATTTTTGATCTCTGTGGCTAATGCACACTGTAATGTATGTGCTTTAGATTTTGCTTTTCTTGTTGGTTTCTTAAAATTAAGTGAGTAGAATAATTCCCCATATCCATATGCTTAAGTGGATCAAAGTTTGCTTTAAAGTAGTAAGTGTTCACATTAGATTCTGTAAAGAAAAAAAAAAAGCCTGTCACTATGGTTTTTAGATAAAAAATACACCTGTTATTAATAGCATTTTTCAGTTTCAAATATCCACGGTGAAAAGTATCATTTTGCTAGCCCAGCTTGTTTTGTTCTAAATAAAGCTCCAGTAAACTAGATGAAGACTAAAGGTATCAAATTTGTTTAAAATTTTGCATTGAATTATGGAAATAGTTTTCTTGTTTCTTCGCATATCCTTAGTGTGCAGTCTGCTGGGAAGTACATGGTCAAGGAAACTCATTGTCTAACTTACCGTAATTTTCCTCACTTCTCTAGAAGGGTAAAATAATGGAAATTATTATTTGATAAGACAGTCTGGATCATAATTGTGATATAAGCATAAGAATTCAAACTACATCAGGTTGCACTAAAGACTTTGAAAAATTAAGATAACAGCATATTCAAATGTCTGACCGACTTCATTGTTTGTTTAAAAGTTAATCCTAAACCTGTTTGAAGATGAATTAACATTATTATGAGTTTCCTTATTTTTTCATTAAAATACTATGGGTCTTTTAAATCCTCACATCCAGATCTTAATTAAAAAGCTGTTGTCAAAATGATAGATTGTTTTTTTAATCTTTCATTTCAATTCTAACTAATCCTCACAGAGGACAGGACCCAGGTGAGTTAATTTTTCTCATGAAAATTGCAAAGACTGAAGTTTGCAAAATGGCTGCCGTAAAAATGGAATAGGCAAGCTCACTTCTAATGAGGTTACCATGAAAACCCTCTCTTGGCTCTGTGTTTGATTTTAACAGACAAGAAATGATACAATAATATATTTATCTTCAGAGACAAAAAATAGTATAATAGTATGTTGATAGACAACTTGGTTCCATTGAACATTATTGTAATTATTTGATAGCAGGAAATGTAAACAACAATCTCCAAAGCTCAGAGCTTGTGAAAGAATTCTTGTGAACTTGCTAGGTTTCATGACTCAGTTTCCCCTCTGAAATATTCACAGAACCATCAAGTTTTGTGGTGAGATTAAACGAATTTGAAGGCTGTGAGATGTTTAGAAGCTAAAACAGCCCACCCACTTCCTCCTTCCCAACAAACGAAAGTGAAATGAAATAAAATAGACGTTCAACAAGCCAAAAACGGGACACCATTCAAAAATATCTGTTGTGGGCTGATGACCAGCTACAAAAGAGTGTGATCCTAGCAGATTTTTCTTTACTTCTGACAGCTTTGTGAAGTCAACAGTGCTTTCATAATCCATGTGAACAGGACTACTGGCGCTGCCTCCTGGGTCCTGGGGGATGCTTTTGATCTAACGAGGCAGTGCCATTATCAGAAAGGCTGAGGTGTAACTACCCCATCATTGCACACTGTCAATTTGGTTTTGCATGAGCCCCTCGGCTCGTGACACTCTAAATTTAATAGTGTGCTGCGGATAAACTAGAATAAATATTGTAAGAACAAAGCTGTTACAGGAACACACTCGGAGTGCTCCGACCCCATTCAAAGGCCCTTCACTGTAATTGTCTTTGACAGAAGGCTCCTGTACAGTAACTACTTTAGTTGCCAATGACCTTAAACACGATTATCATTAGCCTTCTTGTAATAGGCCTCTCCCTTGAACTCAAATTACTGCGCTCCTCAGATGGTTTTGCAAAGAGAGTTCAGTGCTGTAGTTAGCATAATTCAAGCTGTTTTAATCAACGCTGTGTCCTTTGTAAATAAAACTGTGTTCTGAAAAACACGCTGTAATAATTACATCCATAATTTGTTAGAGTTATTGAAATAATTTTGACTATACTAATTTGAATTACAGCAGCAAACAAGCGGTAAGGAAACAAGCAGATAATAATACATATATTAGCATCAAGCCTAAAGTTGGCATTTGTTTAAGCCAAGAGTCTAAATAATTTAACCGTGTTTCGGAGGTGGTAAATCTGCCTTGATTGAAAGTGAAACTCATCTATGATCTCTGAACCTTTCTAATCTCAAAAGAAAACAAAAACACGTGCCTTTTTTCCTGCCTGCACTGAAAGTACCCAAAGTTGATGTCTTGCCAAAGGCTGACCAGACACAACGAATGAGCAGAGATCCCATCAGCCATAGGATGCTTCTGTGGAAATTAATTTCTGGCAGTGTCTGGAGCATGTTAATTACCAGTAAAACTTCTCACGGTGTAATTCAATAAGTAAAAGTCCTCTAAAATAAGCCTCTTTAGGCACATTTTAGAATTTAGTAATTGTAAGACACAGAGACATTAAAAATAATGAGAAGCAAGGATTGCCTCGAAAACAGTTTTCCAGCAACCATCTCATATAATCCCTTTCATAAACCAATCGCCTTTTAAATGGGGTATTTTTCTCTTTTTGCTGTCCTAAATGAACCACTGTTTCCTGAATCTCACTGTCTTCATTGCTAGAAACATTATAATTCTCAGTATAGATATGTTCATTTAATATTATTTATATTCAATTTATCATTGTCATTTTGCACAAACCTTTTCTCTCCCTTCTTAGTTTGTTCACAAGTACATTTTTATGACTCAGGACGCATAGGCAGTAAAGGCTATAATTAAGACCTTTTGGAGTTTTTAAAAATTATTTCCTTAGAGAATTAGTTGTATTTAATGAATTAATTTCTTCAAAAAAAAATTAAAAGGAGATAACATCCAGACTTTACACTCATGTGCTACTAGAAAGACATTGTGCAGTATTTACCTGTTTCACTAAACTTTATCATATATTGTCAATTTAACTTTAAACCAAATTTTATTATAAATATAAAATAAAAAATCAGTAAAAAGCACCAGCAATACCTGTCTTGAATAGTCTTGGAGAAACATCATTTACAAATCTTCTCTAGTAATACAATTTGGCTTTTGAAAAGATAATGGGTGCCTAGGTGGCCAGAATCTTATCCATAGTGCAATTATTATATTCATCCCTTTCTTCTCAAATATCAGTGGCATTTCCTATGCATACCATATCAAATATTTCACTGAAGTCCAAACAAATGAGATCTAACATATTCCCCAGATGAAATCAATTATCTTCTCAGTGAAAGGTACCCCACAAGTTCATCTGGGTTCAAATCTCATGTTAAATATTATAGGAAGGCTTCTTTCTGTGCCCTTATTTGTTAAAATCTCTGAGGCCAAGCTCCCAGGCGTGTGGTTCATTGCAAAAAATGGAACTTCTTCCTTTTTCTCAAATATGGTGCTGTGTATTCTGTTAAAGGCATATTATACAGCATTTTCTTTCTTATTTATACTTAGGAATGTATGTAAAAGGTTGACCTTTTCTACTGCTAGGCTGACTTGCACACTGATTTGGTCTTTCAGACCCCATCATCAACAATTTTAATGGAGATTTGATCTAGCTATGTTTTTTTGTATTTTCTCCCTAAAAATTAAAATCTGATTCACACAAGAGTCAATTAATTGAAAATCTGCAGTCCTTGTTAATATGGAGATTATAATACAGATGGTTATAATTTTCTGTTATCTGTATCTTGTTAACCTGGTATTTTATTTTTTGCTGCATCAGAATGCAACAGGGATATCCAATGTTAAAAAAAATGAAACCTGGTGATGACACTTGAAGTCAGATATCCAAAACCTGCATATTCAAAGCTGGTTGGGTTTTGGGTTTACTTCTTTGGGATTTTTTTTCCTTTTGTTTCTTTGGTTCAATTTTTGATTTGGGTTTTTCTTTTTTAAGGATTTGCTGATAATCTTCATAGTCTTTAGATTTAAAATGTGGTGGTAACACAATTTCCAGACATTATTCTTAGCATTACAACATCAGGAAGGTCAAAACCCATCAGCAGGACGCATGATCTGAAAGGAGAGAGCTCACTAAACTGTTTGCTAGAGACCAGGGTGCTATTATTGGTTGTCTTCTTTTTTTCCTTCACCTCCTTTTCCTGTACTTCCCAAATTTAGAAGAAAACCAGAAAAGCGATTATTTCCAGGCAAAAAAACCCATAAAACAGCAAAACAAACAAAAGACACAAACAAACAAACAAACACCAAAAAAACCAATATCAAAACCATAAAAACCAAACCACAAAAAACCAAACCAAAACAAACAACCCCCACCCCCCAAGACATCCAAAACATTATTTGGGAAGACAAACTTCAGATTTCAGACCTTTTTTTGTCTAACCATATGCATGAGACACTAGTGATGGAAGTCCTTGGGCCATGTGGCCCACTGAAGCATCCAATTTGCATCAAGGCAGCCAAAAGCCTGCATGGTGAAATTGTTGAGGAGTAGCTCTGCTTTATCAGCCAGCTGAATTCTCATCCCAGGTCTCTCTGGAACGACTCTTCATGAAGCTGATAAGGTGGTACTTACCTCCTAAAGGGAATAGCAAGGAGAATTTTCTTATAATGAGGCTTTTGATGGGAACAAAAAACAATCATCAGTTGCCATAAAACAGCAGGCACTAACATTTATGATATCTGTAATTTCAATCACTTAACCCTCAGGGAGTGTTTCTTCCCTTCCTGCCACTTTCTCAGGTCAGTCTCATGGTTTTGTCCCCTTAAGTGACAGAACAGCCACAACTTCTCTCGACAAGGCAAGAATCTGTATGAAAGCCCCTCATTCACGCAAACAAGATCCTAAATTGTTATCAGAGCAGGGAGTGCTGCATTCTTTCATTGCAACTCCTTCAAACTGAAGAATTCCACAGAGAAACAGAGAAAACTTAAGTTGTGGTCATTGTTCGTGATCCCTCTATTCTACTTCTGTCCCTTTCCTACAAGAATTTATGACCACTCAGCCTCACAAAAATTAAGGAAGAGAAAACAATTTTTTTTTTTTTAAAGAGGGCAGTATACCTACACTTTCTAATGAAAGAGGGTACAAAAAGCTCTTCTGCCTACAGAGAGTGCAAAAATGCCTTGCATGCAAGCATCAGGCTCTTCTGCCTTCCTAGCTTTGGAGGCACAGAAGTTTTACAGTGTCTTACAAGATTTCCAGGTTTCCTTATTCCACACTCAGGCCATGCAGGTATTTACAGCCTCACTGTGACCTCATCTGGATACATCAAAATGAAAATGCTGGGATTGTCTTGCTCTCGGACTGTAATTGTCAGTCTGACTGTCCTGTGAGGTGACCAGACATCGCTGCCAGCCTTTCCTCTGGTGAGCTCCCTATGGAGATCAGGAGTTGGTGCCTTTGTGTAAGACCAAGGCACTCTTTCTTTTCTATCCCCTAAATATGGAATGACACATGTTGGGGTTTCCCCAAGAACCTCTAATTAAACGAAACTCATCAAGGGTAAACAGGAGCTTTTGCCTCTCGTGCTGCAGTCCAATAACTCTTTCAACACTTCTGAACTTGAGGACATTGCTTTGACTTGGCAGTCCAGTAGGTGTGGCCCCCATGGGAGGGATTGGAAGTAGATGATCTCTTTAAGGTCCCTTCCAACCCCAACCATCCTGTGATTTCGTGATAAAGCCCCTTAAAGAGTGTCTCTGACAACTGCAGGAACGAAGCTCACAGAGGAGAAAAAAGTGCCAGAAAGGAAACTGAGTAGTAAATATGCTACTGCCAGGCCCAGAGCAAGATGAAAGAACACAGTAACCCAAATGTGAAAAGACAGGTAGGTCTGGGGAAAGATAGTGGATTATGAAGAGAGATTAGAAGGACTCACTTATACCAATTTTTGCAGTTTCTGACTGTAACCTTCTCAGAAATAAACAGGGAGCATTGTCAAATACTATACTTAAAATTATACTATGCAGAGTTGGAGAAAATCTATTATTATGTTTCTTATTATGATGATTTTTATAACTGCCATTGCCTAAAGTGCAGAAAAAGAGAGGGTAGTCCACAGCAAAATCTTAAATGACACCTATTGAGCAAAAAGACACCACTTGTAGGGGGTGCTTGGGACTGTTCAAGAAAATTGCAGCAGTCAGCTCAGCATACAGCTGCTGAAGTCTCAGTTTTCTACATCAGCAGGAGTTTTAAGATGGCTTCAAGGAGGTTAATGAAGTGGCTCAACAAATATTCATTATGTTGAGCTTTTCCTGTGTGTGCAAGGCAGCATGAAAAAAGTCCAACCACGAAGTTGTTTATTTAAAACATTTGAGAGCACAAATGTACCATGGAAGGGAAAATTTTAGTGAAAGCTGAATAATACTTCCATATTATTTTTCTCTCTAGGATCAGAACTCTTTAGAAATATGCTCATAAAGTATGTGAATATTAAGTATATCTCCTAGCACTCACTGAGGAGGACTTTTTATTCCTCTGGTTTTCTATGGCAACTTCACAGAGAGAAAATTGATGGGTCTTGTTCAGCTTGCTGCTCACCAGAACCGTGAAGTTCTTTACTGCAGAGAAAAGTAACTCCCAGACTCAGGACTTTGCAACTCCCTCTGTTGGACTTCACAGTATTCCCTTGAGTGTATTTTTCCAGGTTTTTGAGGCCTCTCCAAAGAGAGATGCAATCATTTCCTGTATCAGCCACTCCCACTAGCACTGCACGATCGTGTCCATGTGCTTCATCTCTGGGAGAACTCTTCGGCTGCCTAGAAGAACCAGACCTTGAATTTCTGATGCGACTGATTTTAGCCTGGTTTCCTAGAGGAAAAGATTTCCTGCAGTTATGATCCCATTCTGCCTGGCCACCTGTCAGTAAATTTAACTTCCTCTAATATCCTTTAATGTTCTTGTCAGACTCAATGAAATTTGAAAGAAAGACAGCATTCTAAAAGACACTGAGTTCCTCTACATCTGGGTGAAGAAAATATTGAATGCTACTTCTCAAGAAAAGGTAGAAACCCCTCAGCCTTCATCCACTTATATTTTGGTGTTAATAGCAGATCAGCATCTGCATATTTGCAGCTTGCCTGCAAATCTTTCCCAGGTATGAGCCAAAAAATATATTCATAGAGAAGAGGGGAAGAGTTTAGGCATTGGGAGGAGAAATTAGTCAGTTGTGTATGGCACTTGGTTATGAATAATCTTAAGAGTACGGAGGGAAATGGAAAACTGGGAATCACTGGAAACATTTGAAGGGCTCAGGGTTTTTGCTAGAAAAGTGGCAAAGGAGATGAATGGCATAAAGCACTAACTACTTCCATTAGGTTCTTTACTCACAAATCAACTTCTATTTATTGTTCAACCTGTTTGATAATAAGCATTTCTGGTTTTGTACAAGTTTCTTCTTTTCTACAATGACAAATTATGGCATAATTATGCAATTTATCTTGAAGATGGAATAAGGGCTGATGGGAAGAAGTAGAAATATTGACACAAAAGAGAAAAATGAACAAGTTGAAAATATGTGAAAAAAATGTTAACACCCACTGTAGATGTAAACAAGTGGTATAAGCAATGGTATGCTAAAGAATGATTTTGTTTCAGTAGGAAAAGGCCACAGAATGAGAGACTTTACTACTGTACCTATGGCTTCTACCCATCTGCATTATTTCATGAGTCAAGAATTTGTCCTCGTGCTGAGCACAGTTTTTGAGCTGAAGTATTTTATTTGAATATACATATTTTGTATTGGATTTTTTGTATTTTGCATTGTAATTACAAATAAGACAATTAAGCATGATTATCTTTGGTAAGGAGATTGAGTTAGTGGAATATTAAATGCAAGGGATAGTTTTATCAAGATGGATGTGGAGCTTTATATTATAGATAGGGGAAAATACTGCTTTTACCTACTAGGATGTGTCCTTTCCTTCCACACTCAAAGGGAAAAGTCGTGTGAAGTAGATTAATGCTGCTGTGTTCTTTACTAGAGTACAGTTCCAATTGCTGTAAATCAGCTGGAGAGAGCTGAGGAGCATTTGCCCATGGCAACTTCTTCTTTTAGGTTCCTTTTTTTTTTTTTAATTTTCCTCTTCCAAAACTTTTCCCAGCTGTTAGACGCCACTCACATCATTCTTTTTCTTCTTAGGATGCCCCATGTGAGAAATAGTCACTGTCATAAAAAGACCATTTTGCTCTGCCTTTCATACTGGCCGTGGATCATTATGGAAGGGCAGTGCTATATGGACATGTTTTTTGCAATGATGTGATCAATATCATTGTTGTGTTCTGTTCCCCTCTACTCAGTTATTCCTGCTATTTATTGTATCATACCCTTCACAGAGGCTCTACAATGTGCATAACTCACCTTTTCTACTATTCAGAGTTTTTGTCTTGCTAGGAAATTAGATGGTTTCTGTCCTTGTCCAGTTCAAAATTCCTCCCTTGGGCCTCAAACCAGTCTCTGTTGACTAGCAAACGCAGCTACTGATTTTCTCTGTAAACACCCTCCTATTTAGCAGCTCAGACACCTCCTCTTTCCATGTGCCATCACCTCAAATGCAGCGCCCTTTATGGAGCTGTTACTGATTGAACATATTTTTTTTTTTTTAACTTCTTTTACCCTTTATACAAGCAGTGGTGTGGGCTGCATCAAAGCAGCTGTTTCCTGAGAGCTGATCAAACCTATAATGACACACAGAACACAATGCTTTCCTAATGTTTCTTTCCTCTACACCTATATTTTTTAATCCTTTCAGTTCTCTGATGCCCTTCTCTTGTCTCTTTCTACCCAGTTCACTGTTTACAACATCTGCTGCATCTTTTATCTCTTTGCCACTTCTTTTTCTGCTTCTCTCTTCCTGTAGAAATCTCACTGGCATGGCTTCTTTGTCTTTTTGAGGCATTGATATGATATCTTTTAAAAAGTCAGCTGCATATCCATTTTTAAAATACATTTTTCTTGACAATTTACAGCATCTCTTCCTCAGGGCTCTGTGTGGTGCCAGTACAAGTGAACTATCTGCTCTGATATTCTCCTTTTTTGAATATTTATATAATTTGTGGTTTTGCATCACCATTTGTCACTTGTCTTTATTCCACTGGCAATTTTACTTAATAAATCAAAAAATGCATGGACAAATCAGCTATATATATTTCCACTCTGACATAAGTCTGGATTGCCAGCCATCTGGCTCAGCTTACAGAGAAGGAATTTTTCCTTTTTCCCTTCTTTTTTAAAATTCAGTTCATATGCCTGATGGAGCCAGCTGCGGGTCCAATCCAATTTAATTTCTATTGCAAAACCTTGTTTTGCAAAAGGGGGAAAATACATCCTGTAAATCTTCAGTAACTGCATAGCAGGCTTGAAGGATTTGGAGGATCTTGCTTACCTTTTGGAAGTGTTCAGCAGCCAGCAGCTCTTGCAGGCCACACTATTGCAGCAAACACTCTCTTGTACTCCACCTCAGACCTGCAATTTCTTGCATGTGAGCTGAACTCTGAGCCATTGACTAAAATGTGCCAAAACCTTTCCACATCTCTTAGACAAGTTTGAGCAGTTGCAGTGTAAATCCATCCGAAATTACTGGACACAGTTCCAATCAATAATCATACAGTGGAAAATCATGCTCATTAATCATGTCATGAAATCACAGACAATCACTACTTTGTAATTAGTGCTGTTCTGTATTAGAGGGTCAGTGCATTCAGAAAGGAGCTCCAGCAGGCTGAGTGACTAAATTGTTCATATTTGCTTAGGCAGCTTATGCATAAAATTATAGAAAGTTTTGTGTTGTTTGGGTTGGAAGGTGCTGTAAAGATCATCCAGCTCCAGCCACTTCTGTGGGCAGGGACACCTTCCACTATCCCTGCGGAAGCTCTGAGCCCCATCCAAACTGGTCTTGGACACTTCCAGGGACGCAGGGACAGCCACAGCTTCTCTGGGAAACTTGTGCCAGGGCCTCCCCACCCTCACAGGGAAGAATTCCTTCCCAATATCCAATCTAATCACAAAATCAGGTGGGTTGGAAAAGACCTCTGCAATCACCCAGCCCAGCCTGTGACTGTTCACCACCTTGTGAACCAGAGCAGAGTGCTGAGTGCCACATCCAGGCTTTCCCTGAACACCTCTAGTGGCAGTGACTCCACCACCTCCCAGGGCAGCCCATTCCTGTGTCTAATCACCCTTTCTTTCTAACCCTTTTGCTGGCATTCTCCAGAGAGAAGCCATTCTCCCTTTTCCTGTCACTCCGGGCCCTTGCCCAACTCCCTCTCCAGCTCTCTTGGAGCCCCTTTAGACACTAGAAGAGGCTCTAAGTTCTCCCTGTACCTTGAATAATTTGCGCTTTTTCAACACTTATGGTTATCAACAACTTGTTTTTGTCAGCAAATCTAAAGTTGTTTTGTACTTCTGGTTAAGAACGAGTTTCTGCCAGGAAAAAATGATTTTTTTTTTTTTTTTTATTTCCATCTGTGGAATCAAAGCCAAAAGCATAATAATTGCTCTCTAACCTTAACAATTGTTTAAGACAAGGCATAGAAGCTGTGGATGATCTGCAGGTAGAGAAGTTGTGGCTGACTGTGCTTTTTTTCAGGACCTTTAAATTATTATGAATGATTGTGCCAATTTAAGAGGCTATGAAATTTTTCATCCACTAACAATTTTAGCCATGGAATCCTGAATTAGAATATATGTACTGAAATTATTTCTTGGTTTAAAAGACAACGAAAAAGTTTCATTATTTAATTTCTATTGTCTTGTATTGATTTTATCTTTTTAGGAAAAATCTTTGGACAGTTGACACTTTACAGAACAGTTTGCACCTAGCTCTCAAAATCTCTTTAAAGTGCAAGAAAACAAACTTTTAATGTGGAATTCCCATTTGCCATGTGCTCTACTCTGTGTAAGCCAGGATGACTCTATCAGCCTCCTCTCTTCCTGCAGAGCCAGGTGGATGTCTGTCTCCTACTGATTTAGGTACAATAAGGAAGTTTTTTACACAGTTTTACATATCCTGCTCCGCAATCATGCTGTTACTGCCCTGCTTTCCTGTACATGGGAATACATTGTTTGTGATAAGCCCCTGGCTTCTGCTGCCAAACAGAATGTGGCGTGCTTTATTATCGATTCCAGCCAAGTACACATTTCATCTTTCCAGTTCACTCAGCAGCACCTTTTCCTTCAGTTTTGGTTCAGCAGCACGGCAGCTCCCCAGCCTGCCCTGCCACTTTGCATTCAGCTCTGCTTCCTGGGCAATGGCTGTCACACCACATCCCAAAAGCCTGTCGTGAGCAGCAGCTCCCTCCTCCCCTCCATCCCGCCGTGGTCCTCCACGTCCCAGGTCACTGATTTCTCATCTGAAAGGAAAACTCTCGGCAAAGGCTCTGGGTTTGGCCTGCTGTCAGTCTAAATGTTATTTCCATTCACTTGCTGTGTTTTATTGGGGGTGATGAATGTTCCCTACTTTTCATACCCAAGGACTATTAGTCTGAGGAAAACCAACAGGAGCAGTAATAAATACAGCAGAACTCTTGAGTCTTCATTCAAAAGCAGGATCAGATTTCCTGGGAAGTCTTCGCTAGCACAGCATAAAGACAGGCTTTCTTTCTTAAAATTTACCTTCTAAACCTTACTTAGGAGACACAAGGAGGAAAAAAAGCCCAGACAGGGTAGAGCATGAATAAACAACAAATAATGAAAATATTTCTGTTGGTACCCCTACATCACCAGAGCTATTGTCAGATGTTGGGTCACTTTGTGAAGAACTGACAAAGCTGACAACTCTTCAAAACACTGGAGCAGGGTTGGATCCAGATGATCTTTAAGGTCCTTTCCAACCTAAACCACCCCATCTTGGGTTCTACAAACCCAAGATTTGGAGCAGGGAATGGAGGAGATGGAGTTGCTTTCCAGAAGGATGAACAGACCTTGTACCTCAATTTGACTGTGATTCAACTCTGTTAAATAGAAATATTTTAAAGTGATCTAAGTTCTTTAGTGAGCCTCTCTTTGCAGCTACTGTATTCAGTAGGTGCATCTACTTAATTATTAATGTCTTATTTTGAAACAGGTGCTTTGATTTTCTCTGTAGTCAGCCATGCTGTCGATTCTCTTGATTTTAAGAGGACTAAAGTAAAACTCACCTGTTTTACAGAATCAGTCTGATGAATTCTTCAGGAACTCCTAATGAGAGAGCTGGACGAATGTTCTTTCAATATAGAGCATATTGGATTAATTTTTACCGTTTTTTTGTTTAACTTTTTCTTGTCTAATTTTGAAAGGCCTAAAAAATGCTTATAACTAAGATTAAAAGTAGGTCCCTGATTCCCAAAATATGACCAAGAGCAACTGCCCTCTACCTCCCTCTCCAAGTGGCGGAGGAGCACTATCTAGAGTTTTCATGATCTAATCCTCAACCAACAGAAATCAGCATGACTGTGCTAAAACTAATGGAAATGCTGCTTTGTGGCCACAAATAAAGATCTGGGCCTCTAGTCATGAACATTTATTGTAGGTTTATTGGCCTGTAAAGGGAGCCTGAGCATTTTTTTTTCTTCTTGAAGGTGTGGGGCCTTTGTATTCTAAAAAGTTATTGGCGCATTAAGTTTAATTGAATGTACAACTTAATTACTGTGAGCCTCTCAGACCAGAACTCATGCTGTGCACTTGCAGTCTGATCCATCTGCAACCACACAACTTTGCAGGGATGCTGCTTCTCAGGGATGAGTGCTCCTCTCTGCTGAGACAGGCAATTCTCACACCTCCTTCCATCTTCTCCCAGTAAATCTGCTCTTAGGACCTCTGAGTTATGATTGTCTGGGTGGGATACTCTTATTTTTTCCTACTGGTATTCACAATTCTCACACGGAACATATGCCGAATTTATACCAGATAAATACCAGCCAAGATATTTACCAAGTAGGAAGTAAGAATAGTTGCACTTGACCTTGTTTTTGGCACACGGAGAAATTGCAAAGCCCTTTTAAAAAATCTTGTGCTGTATCACGAGGATATCTGCCTATCAAAGAGGAAAGGGCTATTGCAGCTGAAAATCCCTTCCTGGACTTGCTGAATTGGAGTTAGGAAGGGACAATTTGTCATTCCAGAAATACCATGACAAAGGTGCCGATGTATTTTCTCTTCAAGAACAGAGAGCAAACGTGGAAAAAAAGAAATGGGACGGAAATTTTGACACACATGAAATGCATCTGTGGCTCACAGAGTTATGCAGAGCATCCATAAAGTCACACAACCCAGTTGCAACTGCATTTATTAAGGCATGGTTCATTCCTACTGTACCTTCAAACCACGCTTGGCTCTTTTGCTGGGATGACAGACATCAGAGGAGCAACGGAGGCTCTACACTAATGCAGGGAAACATCTCTCTCCTACAAATGCAGATGGCATTTAACAGGTACTGCTAGAGCCCAGTTAAACATTCCCGAGTATATTTCTTCCTGTTGTGTTTTCTGCTTTTCCCCCTCTCTCTTCCACACATCCTGCACTGCCACTGATCTTTCCAATCACAAGAAAATATGACATCCGAGCCAGGGAAACATGGTGTCTGCATTAATTTATTCTCTTCTCTGCATGAGAATTAAGCCTAGCTGAGGGGTTTCCAACAGCCTCTCTCCCTCCCTCACTTGTCTTTTTCTCCTTGTTTTTTTCCAGACACTGAATTTACAGAAATAGCTCAAAAAGCAATGGCTGGAAGGTTCCCAGAGCTGAACCCATTACTGCCAACTGATCATATTCACCTGAACAGAAGCTATAACATCGATATATGGTGTCAGCAATAAATATGTTAAGAACAAAAAAGTGTTGAAGAAAAAGGTTTAACACGGCTTGAAATTTTTTTTGCCATCTGTCCACTGTGGTAAGGTCATGTCCCTTAGAGCAGGTTGGCTCCACAATACAGTGGCTGTGATTAACATTAAATGAACAGTTTAAGACTGTGGCTGCTGCATGCTTGTGATTTTGGGGATTTAAGATTGTTCAAACAAACCCTGTGTTCAACCAAAACATATTTAAGTTGTGGGTCAAGGAGTTAAAAATATGCCTAAACTTCATCCTAATTAGACAAATAATTTTCAAGTCCTAAGTATCATAACAGACATGTAATTAAAAATACTTTCTCCCCAGAATCACATTTTTTTATTCCATCGTTGCTGGAAAGGTTCCTGTCACAGCAGAGTTTTTACTAGGCTTTTGTTTGTCACAAGCAAAATCAAGACATATTCAAATATCATTTTTTGCCATTAAAATAATGAAAACATTTATGGGCTCTTCAATAAGTCTTGACTTTAATTCTAAGCAAATGAAATAACTACTTCTACCATCATTTTACCTAATCAAGTTTTTTTTACATAAATTTCTAGACTCCTCAGCAGGTTTAAATATTTATCAATTAAAAAAGGTTTAAGCTAAAATTACAAAGTCACCAAAAGCAAAACATACTAATGTCTTTATATTTTCAAGAGGATGACATTGAGTAACATAAAGTTCCAAGAATACTTTTATTTTCTAGCTCTTGTACATACATTTATTCAGTAACATGAGAATTACGTGTGGGTTTGATGCTTTTCCTTGCACTTGATTTGGACTTGTACAGCTCTCTGTATCCGACAAGTTATGCTATACATATATATATGCTTTAAAGCCGATGGCAGGCAGGTTTTTTTCCTCTTTGTCAAGCCACATCCATTCTTAAGAAATGCATTCCTTCTTGGAAATTACTGGCTTGTCTAATAAAGGCCAGTATAGTTACAAAATTTTGTGCCTTTGTCCAAGATCATAATAGAAATAATCTTGGGAGCTTTAAGAAAACACAACTTTATTCTTCTCTGTGCCCAAACGCACCATAAAGGGAGATTTATCTGGATGCTAATGATGTCTATTATGTGCTTGAGGAAAGCGACCAGAGAAAGCAAGCTGCTCATTCAGGGAGACATTATCACTACTGGCATTCTGACACCTCCGATAAAAAACAGCAGCAGCATCACTATAAAATCTTTTTTAAAATCATCAGGTTCCTATCAGCAGTTAGCAGGAGAAAGCCATAGGCATTCATCTCGCAGGACCTTGCTGGCACTTCTGATTTTCTCTGAAAGGTTTTAATTGAGGTCATCAGGTGCCATGAAATTTAGCATAAATACAGTTTAGAAGAATTCTCTGTTTAAGAATTACACAGCTAGCAGAATTGACTGGGGCCCTTCTGGCCCTGGCAGACCTCAGGTTCATTCGGGGTCCTCGCAAAGTTAGACACAATAATGTTGCTCTGTAATTGATGGCAAACTCCACTTCATCCTATATCAGCTCATCAATTAAATATGATTCTTACAATCTTGAGGAAGGCCTGCACAACTTGGATCTGTGATTCTGACATTTCTTTTTTCTGCCACTACCTCTGCAGCTTTAGATTAGCTCCTGAACTTTCTCCATCCCAATTTCCCCAGCTGTTAAACAGGAATAATCACATTTTGTCTGTCCATTTATATAATACATTGGTTCTGAGTGCACATCACTTACTGCATTAATTTTCAGCATTTAGAACAAGCAGGCAGTGATGACACATAGGAGAAGTGGTGGAGACAGGACAGGAACAAGCACAGAGTGTGAAATGTAGAGCAATGTTCCCTGTTTGGAGGACTTCAAAGTGAATAAAATGTGAACAAGAGGCAACTGCACTCAGGATTACAGGACAAAATTGCACTTGGTGTTATAACCCTGGATGATGCTGGCTGCCAGGTGCTGTGAAAAGCTCAAAACATCTGAGTTCTTTGTGTTTCAAATCAGCTTCTAGAGCCTGAAATCTGGTTGAGTTATGACCTAGACCCCAGAATCACAGAATCACAGAATATTCTGAGTTGGAAGGGACCCAAAAGGATCATTGAGTCCAGCTCCTGCACAGGACAGCCCCAAAAATCAAACTGCCTGAGAATGTTGTTAAAGCACTTCAGGTTGGAGCTGCGACCACTTCCTTGGGGAGCCTGTGTCAGTGCTCAGGCACCCTCTGGGAGCAGAACCCTTACCCAACACCCAACCTAGATGTAGATGACAACACAGGATAAAAAGCCGATTCGCTGAGGCAGTTTCATTTCTTTGTTCTAAAATTGGAGCAATCCTCACAAAAGTGGAAATGCTAATGAAGTAATCCCAAAATCATAAACTACTCCAAAGCATCTTGGTAAACTATAATGTACTATAAGTACATATAAAGGCCTTGATATACAGAGTCATAAAATTCATTATGTCTGCAAATGACCATGGGGGCGATTCCTGTAATTCCCTGGGCTGGGAAGGGAGGGAGGGATTTTCACTGAAGCTAAGAAACCCTCAACTACAATAAATTATCTTATACATTAAAAAATCTCAGCCTTTATTCCAATATGGAATACTGAGAAAGACTAGACTATAACCAGGACTTTGAAGCATAAATTGAGAAACAAGTGCTTCAATTCTGTTTTTAATAGGCTAGTTGGTCAGCTTGATTTTCCAAAATTACCATCTGTTGGGAGAAACTTAAAATGTAACCCAGCCTTTGGAATTTTGAAGGTGTGGTGATTCATAAACTCACAGAATGGTTTAGGTTAGACAGGACCTTAAAGCTCTTCCAGCTCCAAGCCCCTGCCATGGGCAGGGACACCTTCCACTATCCCAAGTTCCAAGCCTCATCCAACCTGGCCTTGGACACTTCCAGGGATGGGGCAGCCACAGCATCTCTGGACAGCCTGTGCCAGGGCCTCAGATTCAACTCAGCCCATAAAAGATTTAAAAAGATGTTTAACTTCTCTAAACTGGGGGTACGAAAACAACAAAGCAAGACTGAAGCTGTATTTTCAGCATCACGGCTAAGTGGAAACCCAAAAAACCCACCACTGTTCTTACACCACACTGGCTGTTGCAGAAGTCACAGAGCAGACACTTGTGTTGAAGCACTGCAGCCACACACTTTATTTCACTTCAAAAGTGAAAAAAAAAATGTCATTTTCTTAGAATCTCATTCCAGGTTAGCATCAAGGGGTATGTATTTTTTCAACTGCCTTCCCCTCTCTTTTCCCGAAAACAAAACCCCAAAGCATGTGTTTCAGAGCTGCTGCTTCCTGGAGCAGACACTGTTACTTCACAGCAGGCCCTGCTTTTGTGATACACATAACTCTGTGTCCTGACCTATGTCTGAGACTATCCATTGGTTTTCCAGTTCTGAATCTAGCTCTTCTGCATGAAAAGGTGAATCTCTTAACCAGAAATTATTTTAGAAAAAATTAAGAAGGTGTTCTTGACCCATCGGTAACTCTCTCATGAGACTGTGGAAATCAAGTTACACAGGCCTACAAGGCTTGCTGCTCTCCACAGAGTAAAATTCTTGATCAATCCTGTAACTAGCCCAGCCTCATTCAATTTTAACCCCTTATTAAGGAATACTACGACAACTTTCCTGTGCTAAATACATGAATTTCATGAGGAATACATCACCTGTTGTGTTAAGCCCAGTTTAACTTTTCACACGCGTTTTAAATTTCCAAAGCACAAGGATTCTAGTGTCTGACTGGGTCTGATTTTATTTCATGAAGTCTCATAGTCCAGTCTCTCAAACTCACCACGGAATTAAGCAGAAAAGTCTTGCAAAAGATGAAAACCCATGTAAATTCCAGATAAATTATTTCTGGCCTGCTGGCACAGAAGACTCTCAGCTCAGTGAAAAGCAAAGGAGCTGCTAAACTGTGTGAATCTCCAGACAAAGCTTTATGAAGCTGCAGAGTTTTGGTGCTCCCACTTTCACCAAGCTGAAGGGAGGCTGAGCTTTATGAAGCTGCAGAGTTTTGGTGCTCTCACTTTCACCAAGCTGAAGGGAGGCTGAGCTTTATGAAGCTGCAGAGTTTTGGTGCTCTCACTTTCACCAAGCTGAAGGGAGGCTGAGCTTTATGAAGCTGCAGAGTTTTGGTGCTCCCACTTTCACCAAGCTGAAGGGAGGCTGAGCTTTATGAAGCTGCAGAGTTTTGGTGCTCTCACTTTCACCAAGCTGAAGGGAGGCAGTCACACTGCAGCCTCCCTGGCACAAGGATGGCTGGACATGACAAGCTCTGCTGATGACAACAGCGAGAAACCCCAGGGTTGAGGGGCTTATTGTCAGAGTTAGGCACACTCTTAAAACAAGGTGCAAATACAGGGCTCTGCTATGTAGGTGCTTCTCCAGGTATCACTCTCTTTTCTCTCTGTGGTGTAGTGATTTATAGCCTGGCCAGCGCCCTGCATGAGGCAGCAGGGAGAGGGGATGGAGCCAAGACCTCACCTTTCCACTTCACACCTGCAGAGGAGTGTGACAGGGCTGTGACATGTCTCCTCTCAATTCTGGGGGCAGGAAATCTGTGCAACAAACCAGCCCTTAAACAATTATTTACCCAGGTGAGTAGTGATGCACACAGAAGCTGGTTGCAGAAATTCTGTCTCCTGCCATTACCTTTTTCTGAGGATATTGTCCTGGCACAGTTATTTACATGCAGATTCTCCTGAGTGCAGAGGTATTGCTTTTTCAATCACAGATTCACTTTGTATTGTGGCTTTCCTCTAGTGAACTTTTCCGGTCCATTGTAGCACATGTTTTGAGAAGGACTTTATTTACAGCTGTATTTATAAAAAGAGAAAATAGTTTTGCTTGGTATCTGGCTCTTAAATTTTTCACACTAAAGTTCTGAAAAATTTATTTTACTTTTTTCTGTCTCCCTCCTATAAAAGAATCAAAAATATTTTTTTACCTGAAAAAAGACTGAAGGGGACTGTCTTTTACTGGTAGTTTATGAAGAGACCTGAAATAAGAGTTTTGTGAGCTAACACCACTATTTTAAAGGTCTGATCTCAAAATAACAGTCAGAAAATGACAAATTACTTTATTCCTGGAGAGGTTTTTTTAAAATTTCAAAATACTTTTCATATTACATGGAAGTTATGCCACAGTTTATCTTTTAATATTCCCAAGCTGAATTCCCCACCCTCCCTTCTTAATGATAGAGGAGAATTCACTCCCAGAAAATCTGGCTGAAAACGTCTTCAAATCTCTTATCCATAAAGTTATCAAAGCTTTGGTAAAGGTAAAAAGGTAAAAATATACATGAACTCACAAAGATAGATAGATATATATAGATATATATAGACAGATAGACAGATAGATAGATAGATAGATAGATGTGTATATCTCTATATATAGATATATAGGTAGACAGATAGATAGATAGATAGATAGATCTAGATAGATAGATAAATAGATAGATAAATGTAGATATGTACATATATACTAATTAAAAAAGGAGATCTCTGCAAGATTTTATTTCACTTTCTTTCCATTGGTATCAGACATCCTGAACTGATTAACACCTCTTTTCCATGCAACTCTAAACAAAACTCTCTTAGTTTGTATAAAATACATCCCTCCCTGCCATGGAATTCAGTAGATTCTGAATTTGGGCCCTGGGAATTTGCAGGAGTAGGCACAGACCTGGTGTGGGTGTTCTTGCTGCACGCTGGGCCTGAAAGAAGGAAAGAGCTCATCCCTACAGAAGCTGTAAATGAAGTTTATTTACCCAGATCCGAGCACTCAGAGAAGCCTTCCTCTGGAATAAATAAAAAAATTTATATTAAATTGCCATCTATCTGCAAGATGCCAATAAATGGAACGGGAACATACTATTGCACAGCACAATAAAAATAAATACTATTCAATATGCAATATATCAGAAGAGATAATTACACATACCCCCAAGGCAAGCAGGATTTAGCAAAAAAGACTGTTTGATACTATTCATAGCATTGCTTGATGGGCTGTTTGAAAAAGCCATAAATCCTCTGTTTTCCTGGCAGATGGAAATAAAGCCAAAGTGATGCATCAGTTAGCCTCAAAATAAGTCCACTGATATTCAGCAAAAATGTGAGATAACGACCCTAAATTCTATATTCACCAGGGAAATTCAGTGCACTCTGTTCTTAATTTTCAGTGCTTAGTTATGTAGTCTTCCTTGTGCTATCTGCAGCCATTGTTAGTCTGACATGATGAATTGCCTCCTCGGGTCTCAGCAAGGATAATTATTCTCTGAGCAGCTCACACAGCCGCCCTCGTCGCACACAGAGAGAATGCAAAAGTCAGGAGAGTTTGGCAAACTAGGGGAAAAAAAATAAAAAAGGAGGAAAAAAAGATATAAATCTAAAAAGAAAAACAACAAAAGTGCAGACTGCTTCAGTTCAGCAGGTGACTGAAGTCCAATGGAGCAGATAAACCCAGCAGGGTTGGAACTAGATGATCTTTAAGATCCTTTCCAATCCAATCCAAACCATTTTAGACTGCTTCCCCTCACCCCCCACACATCCCCCCCTCCACACATTATGACAGCAGTAACAGGATATTTGACTACAGCCTCACCTCCACTTCTCCCATAAACATGAATTTGACATTTTAAATCCTTCATGGCAGAGGCTGAAAACATGATCACCTTACACACTAGTTGGAGGGCTTGTTCCTCTCTGCTCCCCAAGGCACGGACAGCATTTTGGTAAGATTTATGTCCTGACTGCATCAGAACATACTCAGGAACACCTGTACATAGCATTATACACTTATATTTTGTAGGTGTAGTGAATTTTTCATCTACGATCCAACAAGAATCTAAAACTTTTTGCTCCAATAAACTGCACTATTTGTGAATCTGTGTTCCTGAAAGTTCCTATTGAACTCAGCCAGACTTAAGATTGTCAAATTGGTAAACAGTATTAACTGGGAATTTGTGACCATGAATGGGATCAGAATAACAGTGTGAGCCACACCATTGCTGTAACTAGGATTTATTGAACATAACCAGACTTAAAGTACAGAACTGGGTCTAATCTAATTTTAATCAGAAATTAAGCCCAGCCACACCTAGCCCTTCTAATTGCTGAGGGCCAGCTGGAAATCAAGGGGGGTTATTTTTTACCAAATTTCTATACTCTTAACACAACACCACCTCAGTGGGGTACACAGTGCCTGCAGTGAAAGGGGGAAATCTCACTCTCTGTGCAGCTCGTTGTCAAGTGAAAAGGGTTCCCCTCCTCAGCCAAGCCAGCTGAGGGGCAGTGCCGATGTTCACAGCATGGAGGAGATGAACTTGAAGCCTGCATGAGAGAAGGAGTGAAAAGGAGAAAAGCCAGCAAGGGCAGGGAGAGATAACACCACTGTTATTGACTTTTTTGTGTGAAAACTGTTCAGATATTGTGATAGGATGGTAACGTAAAAAAAACCCACACAGATGAACAGGCAGACACATTAGAACAGATTGATTTTTCACTCCTATTTTCCTTAAGTGTATCAATGGGCTTTAAGGGCTCAAAAAATACCTAGAAACTCTCCAGTTAGGCAGCTCCTGAATTTCTGAGGGCTAGTATGTGCCAAATGTCCCTCCTTATCTCACCCTTCATTAATAACTGCACTACAGTTCACCGAGGACCTCTGACACTGGAATTGGCCCCATTTACAAAATACGATTTTATCCTTGATAAGAAGCTCAGCCCAAGAATTTACATATGCATGATATGGGCAACAAAAAGTGTGGGAGTAATGACAGGGGTAATGTGGCACAGAAAGGCTAAGTGATTTTCTCAGTCTGTAGAAGTATTGAGACCAAAACACCTCAACATCACCCTCTGCACCACCAGGGTTCGTGCCATGCTCTGACTGGAAGGGATGGAGATATGCACTGAGAGGGATGGCTACAGTGGAGACCTGGAAGGCACAGGGCTTGGCTTATGAAAGGATTATGCTGATTACTTTTGTTATTTTACCATGCTGAGGGAGAGCTGGATCTCTGAAACCTTCGAGAGTTTGAAGCCAAGGTGACAAACCCACTCCTTCTGGGAGGGTAAGCAGAAAAATGGGGTTCAGTCAGTAAGAAGTTACCAGCTGAAATCCTGCTTTGCAGAGTAAGTCATCTGCAGACCCATTAGCTCTTCAAAATGTTTTAGCCGAAAAGCAAACACCCCAAGCCTTCCCCTTCTCATGCCTCCCCTCACCACCTCCTCACAGTCATTTCTATAGGAGTCCTTTGTGTTTTGCTTTGCATTTTTCTTCATTTACTTCAATTTTTGACAAGTCTGTGTTCTCAGTAGTCACATGTTAGCTGCATAATTTTTTTTGGAATAAACAGAATGCAAACTGCTGCTGTTGTGTTGTTTTTCTGCATGCACTATAAAACTGGAACATACACAAGACACCTAAAATAGCTAATTCTTTGTAAGGAGCCACAAAAGATAATGATGCCAAATAAAATAGTGGGTCATTTCCCTGGCTTACACATTTATGCTACCAAAATATTGATAAGAACAATTTTGGAGGAGTGAAAATCCCAATAACTGTCTTTTAAATTGCATAAGTATGCAAGGATTAAATGTTTGCCCTTGCATGCTGTGAAGTATATAGAACAGAGTAAGCATCATAGAAAATATACAAAATATTCAAGGAGATGTAATACTTTACCTATTTATGTTCTTCAGACTAATTTTTTCTGGTTGTTGTTTGGTTGGATTTGTGTTGTTTGGGGTTTTTTTCCACTGAAATATATTCTCTATTTCCTTTCAATTCTCCGAGCCTTCCAGTCTTTGTGTTGCCTACAGGAGATCAGGCTGCTCAGAGATCTGTTAATCTAACACTTGTTTTGATGTCCTTTCCTCATTTTACTCCCAACACTTCCCTTACTCTCCCTTAGCATCCACTACAGAAAATACTTTTGTCATAGGCCACAGGAAAACGTGATGATAAGCATTTGATTACTGACTTCTCTCTAGCAATAATGCATTTAGCGTGAAGTATTTATTAGAAGGAAATGAAAGATTCAGGCTTTTGGAGGAACGGTAGCCAGCTTTCAAGATTAACTGACAAGAAAATATATTGTACACTACTAATGGGAGATGTGTCCCATACTGCTGCTATCGAAGCTGCCACACAAAATAATGAAATATTCTACAAAACATGTCTACAAGGTAATTTATACGGAACCAACACTTGTCAAGCTGTTGGAAGTGAGTGACCTATGCTGTTCTGTTGTGCTCCACAACCTCATTAGTTATGGTGGCTGTGGGGAGCTCTACGGACAGGTGTCCTGGGACTTTGTGATGGAGAGGAGAGGGATCATAAAGCCAGACCCATGCTGACTGCTGTCTAAGGCTACTGCAGGGCACATTTTTAAAGTTCCAGTGAAAGTTCCTGTAGAGAATTGTCATAGTTAACACACAACCCCTGTTCCAAAGGCTGCCCCAGCCAGAGTGTGAAGGGGAGTGACCTGTGCTACATCTCACAGGCTGAGCAGCTCCCTGCTTGCAGTGTCAGACAAGGGCAAACCCAGAGCTATGCATGCCTCTGGGATTTGAGAGTGTATTTCTCCTCTTCCCCTTCTAGCCGGGAACTGAATGGGTACAGCCCGTGCCCCTCTTTATATCCTCATTTCCATGTCAATACTAGCCTGAAAATGGCTCACTCCAGCAGAACGTTTGAAATAAAGGACCCTGTCTCTGTCACAGAAGAATTTTCTCACTCCCTTTTTCCCTCTCTTTGGTGTTGAATGGCAGAAGAAGGATTTGATAAGCTGAGAACAGGCATGGGGATCCTATCTTATGACAGGCACTATGTCCCTTCACAGGGGACACTGTATAGCACCAGCTGCCACCAACAGCTGCCATCAGCATCTAAGCACTAAGCAGGAAATTTATAAATCTAATTCTAACTTTTCTAGTGACTCACCATTTATTTATCTCTCCTAGTGCTCATCATCTCCAAAAGCTTGCTGGTTACCAGTGGCTTGATACTAAGAACATGAAAATACAGAAAATTTACTAGGAAGAAGCTTTGATGAGATGGAAATAAAATCAAGTCCAAATCACATTTAATCTGTCATTAAAGTAGTACAGGATTAAATTTAGAGATTATGTAAACACTCATGAGAATTTACTTGGCTGAACAACTGCTATAAATGAAACCCTCCCTTCTCTTAGCACTTTGGCAAACAACTTGAGAAAGAAAAATGCAATACTGATCAAAGTACATGTGTAACTAATTACCTGATTTTCCACCCTTCCTCCCCTCTGTGCAGGCATTAATGATGAACATGAAATACAGGAGTGAGAGCAGATCAAAAGAACATTACCTGAATGTGCATGAATCTCTTATATCCCCCCTTTCCTCCCAAGACTACATTTCTCTCTTCTGATTTTAGATGATATTTCACATCTGTTATTCTTTTTTGTCTGCTTTTGGTTTGACAGGACTGCATTGCACATATTGGGGACGTGAACCAATGATTATTTCAGTGCGACACATTCACTTGATTTTAGGTATCCAAGCTTGCAAAATTTGACCAGCAAGTCTAAATTTGATTCAAAATGAGGACTAAGTTTTCTGTTAGATTGCAATTCAAGACCTCTATCTCAGTTTGAATCTGGCAGCCTCATGAGCCTAGGAGATATTGGAATGACTTTCTGATCCTGTGTGGGTTTTTTTCCTCCCTTTGTGCAAGCAGCAGAACTCTCATGAGAATATCCATCTTTATGACAAAGTCTCTCTATCTCTTCCTGTAACGCTGTTAAAGAATGACTTTTCTTGTGGGATTTCAGCTTCTTTCAAACTGTAATCAACAACAACACACTTCCCCCATCAAAACCTCACATAAAACACGCAATGGGAAAAATTATGTGGTGCACATTCCTAAACTTTATGATGGAAATCACATAAAATCTCTAATACTGCCTAACATCGGCATGTGTTCTCCCAGTTTATTTCACTTTCTGCTGGTATTTTCCCTCCCTCTCTGCCTCCTCTGTCCTTGTAGATCTGTCTTTCAGGCAGTATATCCTACACAGGGCACATGCCAAGGATCACTCAGCTAATTTAAAGTACTTGCCCAGCCTGAAAGACTCTGCAGCTCTTCTAAGCGCTCTAAACCAAGTTCCCTACCCATTTTTTCAGTCCATACAGCTTCTTTTCCAGAACCTTCCTAATGCTGCTCCTGTTTTGTGGATTTAGCTTTTACAAACACAAATCTGTGCTTTGGCTCCTGCACAGCACCCCTTTGTTTCTGTTAATCCCAGCACAATTGCTCTAATATATTTGTTTTAACCACAGAACCTCCCTGCAACAGAAGACCCTGGTTGCGTTGCCTCTATTAACTAAGAATAACTGTAGATGAAATTACATCCTCAAGGCCTCTTTCAGTAGTTTCTTTTGAACTTCTGAATGCTTTCCCAGGGATTTGATTGCTTTTAGACTGGCACTTCCTAACAAGGCTTTTGATGTAAACTTTCATGCCACTGTTACTATGACAATAGTGTAATACTGCAGCAGCATTAATTGGAATTTTGATTATTTCCTTGGCTCAGAACATTCTATGTTTTAATAACTGGTTCAACTGTGCTTCAGATCCATGCTGCAAGGCAAAGCTGAAATCTTTATTTTGAATTAAGAGAGCCACTGAAGAGGAATAAATGGAATATGGAAGTGACATCACAACACAAACACATCCAATACTCCTCACTACTGTTTATGTGATTCATGAAAATTAGTCACTGTATAGAAAAGATGCACATTTTGTTGAATGCTAGGAAAGTATTACATAACTCTCCTTATTCTTCTACCCAAATTAATTTTCTTTCAGGTGTTAGAAATTATGAAAAAGCACAAGTGGGAATTACACTAAAACAAAGTATCATATGTTCCTGTTTGAGCAGCAGTGGACAGAGGGAGCTTTGTAAAGGCATCAGTTATCACCACTGCCAATTTTTAACACTCTTCATTCCTCAGAATTTAAAGGTGCAGCATATAGCAAGGCAAGTCATAAATGTTTGATGAGAAATATTTAACTTCTCCTGTCCCAGCTTTGCATCAAATCCCAATTAGACATTGTCAAGGGCCAGAAATGAAATGTATCGCAAAATAAATTAATCAATCATTCATTGCTCTTTATCATCAAAATTAATCCCCAGTGTTAACTCTCGATAATTCGTCATATTTTGGTTACAGGTATGTGTGTGTGTGCATGTATACACATATGTCCTTCTTTACTGAAGCCAATCTGGACACTTTTTAAGCCTAATTTAATACCTCTTTTAAATCATTGCCTAGAAGTTTTCAATTCCTTTTTTTTTTTTTTTTTTTCTTTTTTTTTTTT
>VZRF01002394.1:120140-142712 GCA_013396875.1 Vireo altiloquus
TTTTTTTTTTTTTTTTTTTCCATTATATTCCCATATTTTGGCCAATATCCTACTAGAAATTTCAGTCTAATTCCTGAAGTGGGAATACAGCAGAAGGACTGGGAAGAAGTTATTTCCCCTCAGAGATGTCCAGCTAAATAGCACAGGCTCAATTTCTTAAATATTTTTGAGGTTTTTCTGTTTATTTGTTTGTTTTCCTTGTTTGTTTGTTTGTTTGTTTGGGTTTTATGGTGGTTGCTGTTGTTCTGTTATTGTGTTGTTTTGGTTGGGTTTCTTTTTGTTGTTTTTTTTTTGTTGTTGGTTTGGTTTGGTTTTTTTTAAGGTAATAGAAAATCTCCGTGAGAAATTCTTAAAATTTTGAGATTTTTTCATCTCTGGTGAAGAGAACAGGTTGTCAGGCATAGGGAGTGAAGAGCTATATAGCCTGTTTGCCCAACTCAACTCAGCCTTGTACCATTACAATTAAAGGCTGGCCTTGGGAAGCTTCTCAGAGACATAAAAACCAATCTTCTAAATTCCCCACCTACAGAAAATGTAGCCACTATTCTGTTCAGTGCTTTTTTATCCACAATTAAAAACCTCTTAGCAGCCCAGACCCCACAACTTACCGACGTCAACACGACCAATAAAACAAACCACAATACACACATACACTGTTACAAAATCTTTTACCTCCTAAGCAAAATCGAAACACATGGGATTTTATTTTCTTTCTTCCTATTTTTTTTTTTGTTGTTTTGTATTGCAAAGCACATTCCTATATTATTGCAGACATGTAGGGATGCATATCTCCGAGAAATCGATGGGAACTGTCTCGAGTGCTTTGATCAATGACTGCCCCCGCCCATTTCAGCCTGGACATTCATCTCCTGTTGTTCTTCAGACAGTTTACAGATTAATAATGAAGCATAAAACCAAGTTAGTGGTAACATATGAGTGGGGGAGATGCAAAGCTGAACATCTCACATTAAGGGCACTCTACACCAGCAATCCATCAGACTGGTTTACACTTCAGCATTTGTGTAGTTTCTCGTGTCTCCTCACAAACACCCACAAATAAAGAAATACAGCTGCTTCGTAAGAATCCCTCTATTTTACTTATTAAAATGAAACCACTGGCCTTTTAAAGTGCAAATGCAATTGGTCTGATTCTCTCATCAATCAGGCAAAGTAAATCAGAAGTCACTATATTGAATCAAGAATCTATGATGATTTACATTGGTTATTAAAAGTAATTATTCTATGTCAAGTCCAAGAGAGGTTTGTTTTCGGGTTTGTTTTTTTTTTTTTAATTTTTGAGGCTTTTTCCATGATACAGGATCAATAATACTATTGGGAAGAAAGTGGATTATTCAGGGTGGTAAGGTAAATACCCTGCTAGGATTGCCTGTATCAATTCTATGAATATGGTATGACCTCATCTGGGACAATACATTTAAAATTTATCCTGTGGAGTCTCAGGCTATTCTAGCTGGATGGCCACCTATTTAGCCTTATTCATTGATTGTGAATAATTTCCATGTCCTTCCTACCTCAATTCCATCCTTAAAAGAATGCCTGGGAACTGTAAGAGTGGAGCTAATTTTTTTCTCCTTAAAATAAAAATAGAGAGAAGCTTCCAGTCTGTGACTCCTAAACTTCCATACTATCTTTGTGTTCTCACATCAGCTGTTTGTTTTGGCTATCAAATTTACAAGTTTTTCAAGCAAGGTCACATGTGTCAAGCCTTCCTCAGAAGCAGCTGACACACTATAGCCACATAGCAGATGAAGACAAGACTAAACATTTAAAAATTTAGCATTTCACCTCCAACATCAAAATTAGAAATAGGAAAACAGAGGAGGTCACTAACAACAACAATTTATTTTAAGATTTTTTTCAGAAGAGCTAGTCATTCTTTTTTTATATACATAATTCATATGAAAAAATATGGTTGGAGTCTTAAGCAAAAAAGAGAAAATCAGTCTAGTGGCATACGAAAATAAAATACTTAGAAATGTCCATTTTTGCATATTCCATCACCTCCTAAGACTGCATTTTTGTTGAATATGAAATGGTTGCCATGGTAAGCATATTCCAGGTTATAGGGTAAAAACAATAGGGATAGATTTTGGTTATCTCCAAATCAATCAATTATTCTTACTTATTTTTATATATTTTATTTTATTTCCCCCAAATTCACTAAAATCTATGGGTTTTGACAAGTGAGAGAGGACAAGAAAAAACGGACAGTTTTAAATTTAAAAAAAAAAATTACATCAGCTTGAATGAATTTGCCTTGCCTTTTCATCTTCCTGGAAAAGTTAATAAACTGCAGTAAGAATTCATAAGTGAATCAGAATTTGTTATACACATGCAAACAACCAGGCAAATGTGGGCACCAAGAATCCTTGCCACATGTGGTTTGCACAATACAGAACAAAACACAGCAGCCCACACTGTACAACCCAAAAAAGACTTAATCCCCTCAAACTAGTGAATTGATCTCCCTTAAAAAGACTGAGATGCAAATTGTGGTTATTTAGGAGATTATACACGGATTTCAGCTCAGTGTTTACGCTGGCCTCCCTATTTCAATAATGCAGGGTGAATGTCATCAGCAAAATTAGCAGTCAAATGCAGAGATAATCTTAATTGCAAAGAAGCTTTCTGACAAGATTAGTTGCCTTGAATGACCTCTGCTGGAGATTCACCATCCTATCAAGTTCAAGCTTTCACCAATCTCCAGCTTGTCAACCAGCAGTACACTGCTGCCATGCAAAAGTCTGTGCTGTCTCTCCACTGGGACTGGGTTGGAGGACTTCAAGTTTCAAAAAAAAACCCAAAAACCCAACCAATAAAGGTCAAGAAAAAAAAAATCAAGCACTATGTGCCAAAAGGGAGGGGGGAAGTTAGCCCAAGCCAGACAGGGAAAGGAAATGGCAGGTTTGAACTCCAGAAATTTTCAACTTTTTATGATGTCCATGGTCATAGAAAAATCGAAAAGCAACATGCTCCCTCTTTTGTGAAGATTAAACAATTTTGATTTGTTATTTTGGTTAAATATCTTGAGTTACTAGTACTGCATCCTGTAATGGATGTTGTAAGTGGCCCCAGATGGTTTGGGATTACTGGACAGTGGAGAGCAGAGTGAGGACTCTTCTCAGAGCTGTGTCTCTCCACAGCATGGTGCTCTGGCCATGCTTCATAGCACTTCACACAGTTTTGGGATGCTTTCATAGCACAAAGACATAACTTTTGCTCTCTGCTCAACAGCAACAACCTTCACACAACCTTTATCAAAACCAAATGTAATCAAAAACAAACAGCTATCAGTTTAAAACCTTTGAAACTGTGATATATGAATCATGTCATCACACTTAAAGTATTCTCTTCACTTACTGGCTCGACTTAAGATAAAAATATCTTCTAGAGAATTAAACATAGTCATGCCGGTTGAGAAGTACTATTGAAATACTCAGTAGAACTGAGTCCATGATTTCATGAGGCTCTGCGTCAGAAGAGGTTAAGGTCACTATCCAAAAACATGTGTGAAAGGTCAATAGCACCACTGGGAAATGAGCAAGGAAGAATCCTCCAGATCCACTCACATATCTCTGGATTTTCAGCTGTATTGCTTGATTATTTATTTTTAATTTGTAAATTTGAGTTGGAACGCTAAGTAGAAATAATTATGGTATTTTCCCTATTCATATCAGGAAGTGTTTTGACGGGCATTTTGTATTGTATTTTGGCTTTTCTTGTCAGCCACTCGTCCCCACTTGTAGTTGGGAACAAAAAGAGACCTAATTAAATGGTTAATTAAGAGTGTTGTTTTTACAATTGTACAAAGTGATGTGAATATGCCAAAACTTCAGCAGAATCTGCTTCCTATCCTGGGTAAAGTTAGGGTGAAAGATACTGTGGGAAAGAGAAATTCTGCATCCCTGAGCCTTTATAATTCTGTGAAGTCTCATGGAAGAGAATTGCACTGAGAATGCTGTTTTCCGTCATTTCCATGTAAAGATCAAAGAGAAGAAAATAATCTCCTTCTTGTTGTATACTTTCTTTTCACTTAATTAAAAAAAAATGTAGCCCTTTTCTTGCTGTAGCCCCCAAATCAGTTCCACCATGCTTTATAGATATTAACCTTTTCCTACTTTGCTCATGTTTAATGTTTGTGAGACACATTCCAAAGAGACTGATGGAGAATGGAGGAAATACCTGGCTTGTGAGTCTAACTGCAGCAATATGAAAGATATAAGAGTAAGAGAAAATAGCACCAGCCATTCAGAAATATCTAAAGATAATCAAAGAGGACTCATAAAAATGGGATCTCAGCCGAGAAATGTACTTCAACTACGCAACATGTTCATTTTCAAATCAGTACAAGTGAAAAACTATTGATGAAAACTGCCTAAATTTCAGGAAAGCGCATGCTACAAGTTTTGCACACTGAAGAACTGAAATGGAAATACATAAATTTAGAGAAGACGTAAGAAATGAGGGTGGGGAAAAAGGATAATTAAAACATGCGTAAATAAAATGTAGAAGAGTTGGAGTTTAGTTATGTGCAATTTGTTCTTGAGAACAGCTTTATTGTTCAGAGACTCCTAAGATTTTAGTATTGCTAGTTTTTATCTCATACAATCAAAAACATGATTAAGTGTTTTATATATCTGGTAGTGTCGTGGGTTTTGTGCAAAGCATTATCTGTTATAAATGCTTAGAAAAATAGATCTACATCTACCACTAAATGGAAGCAGTTCAGGCCACACTGGAAAGCTTTGGCTGTAAAATTCAGAGTTAGTTGGAGTGTGCTGCACTTGCACCTTTCTGGTCTGTTAGTGTTTTGCTTTTTGCTGGCCAGCCTTCGCGAACGAAGATCCGGGGAAGGTCTCTTTTTCCTTTCAGACCTTCCAGCCTGCGCACTGGATTTTTTAGGTGAGACACAGGGAGTGTTTTGCTTACCTGTCAGTGTATTGGAAATGTAGGGTAAATTCCTGGGGTGCAAGTGCAGTGTCAGGAGAAGACTCCTCAAGGCTACTGAACCATAAAGTCCTAATTCCAATATTTGCCAGCTGTTGGTGTTGGTCTCTGTGGATATCTGGTTTAGGAACTGAGTCTAAATATGTTCTTTTTGACTCAAATTTAATTGGTGGAAAAGAAAACAAATTTTTTTCATTCTTTTCCTTATTATTATTGGTTTATTATAAAGGATGAGTTATAAAGGAAATACTTCTAAGAGGCTCTGATTTCTCCAGACTATTACTTCTTCATCTGTTTTGGTTTTTTTTTTTTTAGTAGTTATTAATTTTGCTCAATTTGCACACTTTGAAATGTAAATTACTCCTTGGATTGTGATGGCATAGGAACATCTTGTCATGTTGTCCAAAAGAATATTCAAATAAACAGTGGATACTACTTGTAAGGGGCAATCCTGGCTTTCTTCTTATCTATTACCATGGTTTATAGTGTATTAGGCTATAGCTTATTGCAACTATTTACTAGGGCAGATAGTAAACTTTGACTCTAATAGCACCTGACTTACAGTACATCACATAAATTGTTTTCTATTATCTGATGCTTTATATTTATGGAGGAGGTAAAGGAGAACAGATGTCTAACTCCACCATTTTTCTGTGTATTTTGCACTACATACATTTCTGTGGTCTCATGCTCCCGATGGAAAAAAACAAATGTCTTTATGGAAATATAACCAAAGTTTTCAACACTGAATCAGAGCTAAATTGTTTAAAATATTTTTTGAACATCTTAACAGTGTGTAGTCTGGCACGATTTCTGGGCTTATTTTAACAATAATACGGCTGGCTTTGGTTTACAGAGTTCTTCAATTCACCATAATTTATTAAGAGACCCAATAAACTTGGTTCTGTTCTTGATTATCTCTCTGAAAATGCTAGCTTAAATTTGGCCTTGTTTAAATAGCACTAAATCAATGGGAGATCAATGTTGAATATAGCACTGCCTCTTGGAGGACTTTGATCAATGGAGCATTCAGTTGGTTTTATCTGATTGAGACTTGGTCTCAGACTAGACAATTATGGGAAAATAACTCCTTGAAAGTTAATATATTTTCCTTTTCCTTTACTGTGTGTTCTGGCTACAGTGCAAGGGACTTGTGACAAATGCTGTATAATATATGTTATAAAATACTTGTAAAATATATGGTCGTTGATTGTTTCCATAGGCTGCAACATATTTCTTTTCCAGGGCCCACATCAATATATCTCTGTTGTCTGTGAGGATGGGGGGAATGTTAATGCTATCCCTGTCAGTGATTTTTGCCATATCTTTTGACTAGGGGAGCCCTGTCAGCTATTAAATTGCCCTGTGGACCCAAAACTTCAGCATATGAAACCCACAATTTGTAATGCTAAAAAAAATTATTCAAAGGTAACTGAGTAGGCCCTTATAAGCTACATATTCTGTAAAATCAGTACTGTCCCTGGATGCTTAGAGATTTGTTGACATCTCTTTGAGCTCCTGTGCCTATAGGACCACTTTAGGGGCATTGAGGCAAACAAAGAGAGGTGCTCTCAGAGACCAGGGCTTCATAGGCAATGGAGTTGGGGATGGGTCTGAGGGTAAATCCTGTGAGCAGAAGCTGAGGGAGCTGGGAAAGGGGCTCAGGCTGGAGAAAAGGAGGCTCAGGGGGGACCTTGTGGCTCTGCACAACTCCCTGACAGGAGGGGGCAGCCATGCAGAGGCTCTGCCCCCAGGGAACAAGGGACAGGACAATAGGAAATGGCCTCAAGCTGGAACAGGGGAGGTTCATCAGGAGAAATTTCTTCATGGAAAGGGTGCTTGAACACTGAAATGGGCTGCCCAGGGAGGTGGTGGAGTCTCTCCATCTCTGGAGGTGTCAAAGGAATGGCTGGACATGGCACTCAGTGCTCTGGGCTGAGTGACAAGGTGGGGAACAGTCACAGGATGGACTCGATGCTCTCATAGCTCTTTTCCAACCTAAATGAGTCTGGGATTCTGTAATGCCAGAATTTTTTCTCCCTGGAGATTTTCACTCCCATGATTCATGGAAAGATAAACATCCAATCTACAATCTCAGCAGGACACAGTACAAGGAAGCCTCACAAGGACTTATAGAGCATTTATTTAAACCATGTTTTTTAACTTTTTTTTTTTTTTTACACACCATATTCCATGTGGTCCTAGTCCTTTGTGCAGCTGTATTGAAGACACAGCTATTTAGAATTTATGGCAGAAAGTTTATAAATAATTCTTCAGGCCAATCTGTAGTTATGCAAACTCCAGATTAGCCAGTATGGCAAACAACTCCCCTGCTGAGCCTTCAAAGGGTAAACCTTGCTTATCCCACTTTCACTCATCACACAGAGAATGATCTACTAACCAGATTTCCATATTGCAGTTTTGCAGGATCCTATACTCTGCATTTTCCACAGCACCACTGTGATGCTCAGCTTACTGCCAGCAGGTATCTCAGAGCTCCTGTAAAACTATTGAGTTCCCTTTCTGGAAAGAGCCCATATTTTTTCTTGCCTGTGAAATAACTTCTACATTTTTAGCATTGTCTCATAATTTCAGGGTCTCTTTGCACATTCAATGAGCAATTTATCCTTTTACAGAATGATGGAATACTCATTATCCATGCAACACTTTCAGAAATTCACTCTGGAAGTCAGTAGTCCTTTTAACTGCATCTGCATTTTTTATATTCTATCTCGACACCTCTGGTGTTAGACCATTATAATGCAAACATGTCTCTTAATTTCCCTGTGCCCACTATTAGGTACTTTAAGGATACTGCCTGCATTCTCCACAGAAAAATAAATACTTGAAAAATAACCTTAAGAAGTACGATTTTTTGTATTTAAAAAGTTTGAAATGTGGAGAAAAACCACAGAAAAGTCCCAAAAAGAGAAGTCTGGAAGCTGGTCTGCTGGGAATAGACATCCTATTCTAATTGACAGCAGGAAAATTTAAGGTTGTTTAATAAGTTTAATTTCTCCAGCCTTGCTCAGCCCAGAAGACAACACAGGCTTTGCTTGCAGACGTCAATTCATGGTGTGCAGTTAACCCTTGGAGCCTGCAGTGCATTGCACTGTCCTAAAATGCTCCACTTTCCTGTGTGACAATCTGTTATATCCCAGTGCCATCACCAGCTGGCAGGTAATTTTCCTGTGGAAGACTTTTCTTCCCAGTAAGCACTGTCATGGTAATATTCAACCCCAGCCATGTAGTTAAAAGAAATTGAAAGGAATAGTCATTTCCTGAGGATGTCTCAGCCCATCCAGAGACAGGCGTGTGAGGTGGGATAAATCACTTTTGGAGGTACTTTCATCTCTTTGCCAATTAGAAATTAGACTACACACCAGACTTTTATGTGCGTAAAGCTTGTTGGGATAAATCTTACTCCAAACATCTGAGTTCTGAGACAGGCAATTCTAGTAACAATAACTATAAGGTTGTCTGAGATAGAGATACATTGGAAAACCAGGTATTGTTGCTCTCAGATTATGGCGAAAGAAAGAGAGCAACATGACCAGATTTAACTTTACACATAATGAACTTACAGAAGGAAAGACAGGAGAATCAAACTCTCATTTAGGATTAAGGAACAAAGACACAGCTTGACTCTCCAGGATGTGGACAGACAAAACGTAACACTATTGATCAAATAAGTCATGTAGCTGGCCATGGGTATTTAGAGTAAATCCCCAATCACCAGCATCCCACCTTTTAGAATAGCCTAGTTGGGATCCAGTGGAAGGCATTATCTGTGGGTTTAATTTTACTCCGCATCAGGAGCTTTTGAAAAATATGCTTTCAATATCCCTACAATTCATTGTAGATAATGAAAAAAAAAGGACATTTCAAATGAAAAAAAAAACAGGACAGACTCTTACAAAAATAGCAATGAATTTTCTTTCACACAAAAGAAAAAAATAATTGAATGCTTCATGAAATGCCTTGTGGTAAAATACCTGACATTAGCATTACTAAGTAAATTCTAACCTTTCCCTTGTTCCAGTTTACCCATAGAGTATTTGGATTTCAATCCACAAACATGGGACCAAAAGTAGGCAGTATTTTCTTTCCTGTGACTGTTTTCAGGCATGGAGTCTTCCATTTTAAATCTTGTTAAAAATTTCCAAAACTATCTACTCTACAGTAAACATAGAAACAGAAAAAAGTCTTATACCCCAGCTCTCTGGCATATCTCTTCACCCTGGACTTAATGCTGAAAGACTATTCAGTACAGGCTACGAAAAAATTTCGTTTACATGTTAAACAACTCAATTCCTTTTGCTTTATTTTTTGGTTTTGTCATTTGTTCAGACAACAGACGGAGTTGTTTGATCTGTATTATTTATTCATCCCTCTAAAATGAAGTGGGAAATTTTTAAAATAAGGTGGAATACTATTTCTTGTTGTACACTCTCCCATTTAAATAAGTTAAAATTTTGTCTTCAACTCTTTTCTGTATTCCAATGCAATTAATACATTTTTTTATCTGGCTTTCATACCAGCTGTCTCTAAACCAGTTGTCCCTTAGTCCTTGGTTACCTCACCCTTTTCTGTCTATTTGATTTCTGATTCCAGGCCTTTCACCTGTCTTTGGGGGTTTTTGCATCTTCTTGTGTAATTTCTGGTTTCAGATCAGTGACTTTTTTGCTCTCTACCCAAGTAACAATCAACATTACCAAAAGGCACTTCACTAAACTGACTGAGGCCAACAACAGAAGGAACAGTTGTGATTTGGTCCTGGCACCCATGTCCAAAGTGAGACGTCTAACTCAGGCAGCCTCAACTCCTTATATTGCTTTCTACAGCAGACCAAAACTGACATCTCCAGGGAATGCTTTCTCTTTCCTAATTCCTGTGGTAAAAGGAACCAAACACCATGAACACAACTTAAACAATCCCAAAGGTAGATGAAAAAGTCAACTGAAGTAGGAGCCGTCAGATTAAATTATGACTTTGATCATGCCATGTCAAAAGTAGAATTGAACATTTCTAGTGATAAAAATTCCTGTGGTAAGAAGTGAAAGAAGTTTCTCAGCCTAATCTGTTCAAGTGGTAGATCATGGATACAGAGACACAGAATGTATTTTTATTGTCTAAGAAAACGCTTACATGAGCCTCAGTTTAAGCAACTAGACACATAAAATATATTTTTAGAACACATGAAACTGGCCTGGCTGCAAAGAGATAGAGTAGGTGACTCCTTTTAAAATTTTGATAGACTCATTTTCTATCATTCTCCCTAATTACCTGGGAGAAATTAGCCACAGGGGTTGGCAGAGACATGAAACAAAACAGAATCAAACAGCAATGTTAATGAAATCCTTTATTTCAGGTTAAAATTCTTATATATATTTATGTATGTGTGTTTAGTTACAACATAAATGGTTATCTATATGCCTGTTTCAGTTCAAAACTCGAGTTCTGAGGTGATTAGTCATTCATGTTATTTCACTCTGATTATCTATTTCAGTTACAATGTAACTGAGTTGACCATTGTGTGTTTAGGTCATCTTGAAATCCCATTTGGGTCCTGATTTGTTTTGTTCCTTTTCCTAACTTTGCTCTTCTCCAGAGATGATTCTCATTGATCAGCTGCAATACTGTCGGATTCCTAAAGAGAGAACTCTCCCCAAAGCTCACCCCAAAACCCCAGAGTTCTCAGTCATCTTTGAATATGATTACAACTATGGCCTGTTGTACCAAGGTCAGAGCACAAGGTTTGCTTGGCTCCAGCTCAAGGCAAAATGATGAATATGTCTGAGCAAAATAAGGATTAGTCTCAAATTACTATTACATACAATGAATGCTGCTTCCAGACAGCATCATTAGTTCACACAAGGAGTGGAGGAGATGTATCTGACAAACAAACACATTTATCTGCCTTGGTTATAAGAGTACCTTTCCTTTTTTTAATTAGTATAAGACCTCCACCTTTGCAGTTCATCAAGGTGCTCTGTGGTAGATTCATGCTTTTTGTCCTTTCTCACAGTAAGGATTACAGTCATAATGACTTCGCATCTGATTTACAAGAACCATGAAAGTCTGACTGGGTATTGACTGTTTCAAGACAGTTGTGCTGCCAAAATGCTCACCCTTGCTTATAGCCACCCTATTCATTGGCAATATTATTTATACGAAATATAAATAACATGTTTCCAGTTTTCACTTTTCTAGTCCTCATATCTCCTCCAAGCAAAAGGAAAGGGTAACTAATTATTTTCCTGAATAATTATAAAGTTCTAAAATTTGCTACATGAATATTGTCGGACATGTTGGAAATGCCTTATTCTACCAAAAAAAATTTTCCAAGATACTACATGCACAATGAAACTCATTAAATGCCGCATTTTGTTGCAGAAGTCCATTCATTAAAATGTCTTGGTTTAGGTACCAGATTTAATGGAATTTCTCTGCAAACCACAGCCTCTTTATCTTTTTTCTGTTAGTTTCTAATGCGCTTCATTGTCAGTTAGAAGAAGGTAAACACATAAGTGATGATGCAACAATTTCAGGACAATACACTGAGTTTATTATCACAGTTTTGAGGAAATCTACTTTGAGGGTAGGACAAAGAAGCCACTTTTGTTTCATTCACAACAGAGAAAATGCAAAACTTACAGAATATAAAGGCCTTAGATGCTGATAAGCAAGAAAACTAAGATAATGGCTTGAAAAGTGTGCAGGGGAAAAAATAAAAAGTGGGATTAATTGCGTTATTCTGAAATAGGTGCGGAGCAGTCAAATCCTCTTCTCACAATTAGGTCTTGCTCTCACTGAGGTACCAGTTATTTGGCCTAAACACTGAAGGCTTTTATATTAAGCACTGGCACTTCATCTTATAGTCAGGTAGCAAAGACAAATCATTGTCTTCCTGTCAAGTATACTGGGAAAAAAAGGATTAAGAGCTATAGTTTAAATGATAAGATTGAAATAGTCTTGAAAATGCAAACATTTGCTGGCAGAAAGACAGATGTAAAGCAAACAGTCCATGATCTCTGTCTGATTTTAGAGGTTTTACAACGTGATGAAAGACAAGAACCTCGTTCTTTACCACGTAATGTCTCAATAATTTCTGCCTTGTTTTTCTCTTTAGTAGACTGCTTAAAGCTCTATCAGTCGCTGCCCTGGCTTCAAAACCACAAAGCTTTAGCCAAACCTTTTTTTCAGGTTTGATTCACAGATGTCTAAACGTTTTTCACTTGGAATTATGGTTTTGAATGAGGACAAAACACAAATAGGAGATAAAAACATGCGTGTTTAATTTACATCTCAATTACAGTAACAGTGTTCAAGGCTTTTTGACTGCTATTTTGAGTGCTGGGAAAAGGACAAATTGGGTCAAAGTGAATGTTCATGTGCCATTGAATATACAAAATATACAATGTATTTGATGTGAATTCACATGGAACTATGAAAACAATATTCTTCTCCTGTTTTTCATGCTGTCATGAAAAGGAATTCCTTTTGGAGTGCTATTAGTCAGCAAAAAAAGTCCCTTATTAAAAAAATAAGAAATAGAGAGGAATGAATATCCAGCAGTATCAGCTTGAAAGCAAAATGAGAGCCACTGAGTAAAATTTGAAAGTCTGAGTTAACACATACAATTTTTATACCTTATTTCTGACTGTGTGGAGTACATATCTTGGGCATGCACACAATTAGAGCCTCGTTTTAGCAGTCTTATTAGGGCAAAATTACCTTTGAAACTGAGCAAAGATTTACAGGGACCAGACAAAAAAAGGAATTAACTGTGTAAGAATTGATTTATAGTATCCAAACTCATATCTTATAGTATTATCTTGTCAGCAGACAACCAAAACCAGTTCCAGCAGGGACAGCATTAGAACTCAAGGGGAACTGGAATAATTGATCCCATCTGTTATCATCCCAATCATTAGCAATGATCAGCTCAGGGCTCTCTTGAACAAATCAAATAGTTTTTCAAAGAGTGACAATTAACAGCAATCTGTTTAGAGAGATGTAAAAATTTAGTTCCATTGGAGATATCTTGTACTTCCAACATTCTGTAAAGCCAGAACAAAAGGTTTAAAATTTATCTCAGTACTCCCATGTGTGACTAACATTGCAGCCCAAGAACTTCAGTACATGAAAGCAAAGTGTTAAATCTCACTTGAGCAAAACAAAAGTAACACGTTTCCATTAATAATCCAGGAAGAATTATGGTGCATATGGGAAACAATTATTAGTTTTCATGAAGATGCTGTATCAGTTTACCAGATAATCTCACTGCATGTGCTTGCTTGTTTGAGTTTGTTTTTTTTTTAAGAAAGAAATTAAAGGTTCACAGAATCACAGATTTTTTGGAAGGCACCACAGTGGGGTCATCTGGTCCCACCTTCCAGAGCACAAGGCACAGGATTTCATGCAGAGACTTCTGGAATATCCCCAGGGAGGGAGACTCCACACCCTCTCTGGACAGTCTGTGCCAGTGCTCGGTCACTGCACAGGACAGAAATTCTTCCTCATGCCCAGGGTAAATTCCTGGGATCAGTTCCTGCCGTTCCTCTGGTGCCATTGCTGGGCCCCGGAGCAGAGCCTGGGCCCTGCTCGGAGCCCTCCCTGCAGCCAGGGACAGACAGGGATGGGGTCCCCTCTCAGCTGGGGCTCCTCTCCAGCTCCCTCAGCATTCACAGATGACCCTTACAAGGTCCGGTGGACTTGTGGATGTCATACTTGCCTGGGTGTTCTCTGACCCAATTCTCCTTGACCAAGAGAAGGACTTCCTTCCAAGATTCCTTTACCCTGGTCTCCTGATCCCCTAGAGATCCCTGGGGGCTGGTCTTGTCAGTGAAGGCTGATGCAAAGAAGGCATTCAATAACTCTGCCTTCTCTGCCTCCTCTGTTACCAGGGTTCCCTCCCCATTTACTAATGGGCCCACTTTATCCTTTGTTTTCCATTTGTTATTGATATATTTGGAAAGCCCTTTTGAGTAATCCTTGACATCCTTGGCCAGATTTAATTCTCACTGGGCTTCGCCTCATCTAGAATGAGAGCTGAGGAGGCTAGTGGTAGGGTATGCAAATATGAAAAACAGTTTAAACAGTAAAGTGCTCACAAAGATATGGGCATGAACTTAAGTGACGGGAGGGTTGGGCTCCTAGATAGTTTAGCAGAGAAAATTCTGCAGATAGTGGATAACTGAGGTCCTAAAAGGGACTCTGACAAAGACTTTCCTGAAACCTGCATGACAGTAACCCCACACTCCCTTTTGTTTGGGAACAGATGACAAAACAAGCCATTTGGGAAGGACAAGTGAAGATGAAGGAGCATAGGGATCATAGAATCATTTAGGTTAGAAAAGTCCTCTAGGATCATTAAGCTGAGCCACTAAGTCAGCAGTACTGTGCTCACCATTAAACCACAACCCTAGGCACCACACCCACATCCTTAAATACCTCCAGGAATGGTGACTCCAACACTATCCTGAGCAGCCTGTTCCAATGCCTGACAATCTTTTCCACTAATAATTTTTTTTTTCCTAATATCCTCCCCTGAATTTCCAAATTAAACCTCCCCTGACATACCTTGAGGCCATTTCCTCTTATCGGCCAGAGTCAGGGAAAATAGAAGCCTAGGTTTTATTGGCATAAATACCATTCCTGCGCTTTAGTTAATATTGCCATTTTCTAGCAACTACAACACCGTCTAAAAGTCCAAACTCCCGGTTACATGCAGGACTGAATTCTCTTGAAGACACATGATACTTTATGCTTCAACACACACCTTTGTGTATTCACAGTTATAAATGTTAAATTACTAGCCGACAGTGTTGGTTTAACACAGCCTGGTTGTGGGTGGGGGCGGGAGAAAAGCTGCTCGAAACTTCTGTGTTAGGCACAGAGCCAGTCGCTGAAGGCTCTGACGATGGGCAGGTTGCAAGCCCAATTAGAGAAGTTGGTAACACCTCTGTGTCTTGGAGTGACTTTTGTCTTGGAGTTTATCCTTTGATGGTTTATCCTATATTGTCTGCCCCTGTCCAGAAAAGTGAATTTTATGCCTTTCTATGTCTTTAAACGGAGCCTGAGAGGGGGGAGGAGAACAAACCACCCAGCCCAGACAACACTGTGTTGTTTTTTGTACTTCAAGGTTGCAGAGAGACAGGGAGGAACACTTTTTTTTTCTTTAGGTTGGCTCCTGCCGGCTCTCAGTGCTGCTCCTTTCGAGAGACGAGAGACGGAGTTTTTCTTCTTTTTTCTTCCTCTCTGGGACCTTGTTTTTTTCCCCTTCTGCACTTGGAGCATCAGAACATCAGGAGTCCACTGGGAGGTGTTTCCCCAGTCTGCAGGGGATTGTTTCCCCGAACGGACACCTTTCCAACTCCAGGAGAAGAGAGGCCACACTCAGGAGGACTTTGTTTCAGGTTTTTTTCTTCTNTTTAGGGTAGTCACCATGTTGGTCAAGTTCATAATGTCTCTGTGTTTTAGGGTGTTAATGCCGTTCTGGTCCCTAGGCCTGTTTGCCTACCCTCAAATTGCTCTGGTTTTGTCTCTGATATGTAACTTCTACGTATTGGGAGCTTGAATCTGGATTTTCATATTGTTGTGCGGGTTTGTGATGCTCAAACCAGGACACTCTGTGATGACATATTTAAGAAAGGAAAAACAGCAGGAAGTTCTTTCTCTTCTGACCCTGAGGGGTGGTGAGGCGGCTGCCAGAACCCATCCCGGCAGGGGCCACCAGGGGCCATGGGGTTGGAGACTTCCCGAGGCCGGGACCGCGCGGCCTGGGCCCTCCTGAGGCCAAGGGCAGCCATGCGGTACCAGCAGGGACCACGAGGCCTGGGCCCTCCTGAGGCCAAGGGCAGCCATGCAGTACCAGCAGGGACCACGAGGCCTGCGGCAAGAGACACGGCGAGCGATTCCTCGGTGCAGAGCCCAGGCAAGATCAACCTCTCAAGTGCAACTTACACACACCAACTCTCTCCTGAGTCAGAGAAAAAGGGAAGAGTGAGGACATGGGAGGAGAACCAACATGGCGGCACCGAGGTCAGTGAAAAGGAGAAGGAGGAGGTGCTCCAGGCATCGGAGCTGAGATTCTCCTGCAAGCCATGGTGAGGACTATGATACAACAAACTGTTTCTCTGTAATTCATGAGGTGCATGGGGGCATGCAGAGATCCCCGCTTAGCCCGTGAAGAGTACAGGACACTGAAGCGTGTGGATAATGAAAAGTTCTAATCTAGTGAGGATCCCACGGCACTGCAGAAGAAACTCTTTTCCTTACGCATACTGAAGAATGATTTTTAAGAAGTGAAAGGCTGACCAAAACCCCATGTTTTGTTTCCCTTGCACGGTCAGTGGAAAGAGGGAGGGACTGGGAAAAAACGGTGTTCTGAAGGTTTGCTTTGGTTCTCATTACCCTTTTTACTTTTAGTTCTGTTAATAATAAATCTTCTTTATACTCCTCAAGTTTTAAACCTGTTTTGCCTTAAAGTGTTTTTTTCTTTAAATAATCCTTATTTATCGTCATGCAAATGAAGTTTTAAATTCCCCCTCCTCTGTTCAGCTATAGCAGAGAAAAATAAGTAGATGGTTTTTTCGTGGGTGCCTGGTGCTTAGCCAGCGTCAAACCACAACACTGAGCCATTAGAAAAGTAAAACTATCCTTCATCAGAATTTCTCCTGGCTGCAGTGTCTCCTCTGCAGCTCCATGAAGCTGAGGACATGTGTGCCATGTGTGCTCCCTGGGGACATAAGGAGCATTACGTTCTCGTCATGAAAGCAAAACTCTTGCTCATTAGGTTACATATCTGTCACAACACACTGACCAACCTTTCAGTATGACACTTGCAGCCAGCACGGAACAAAGACTACAAATACCATCAAAAGCAGCAAGAAGCTTTGTTTGGGGAAAACCACCCACAAAATGACCAAAAAAACCCCTCAGCAACAGAACACAGACTCATCAGTGCCATGGACTCCTCCATCCGTGTCCTGTTCTGATGTTCACTCACACAAAGATGATCACAGACAGCTGGCATAGCACTTGCCGTAAAAAATTGACACTGGCATTCACCTTATTTTTTGAAATGTAGTCAGAGAGCTGTTTAAATTTTAATCTATGGTAAAATATGACAGGTTTGCAGGTCTCAGTTGCCAGATTTGCTCTCCGAAAATTCTCAAACCTAATGAATATACTTGAAAAATATTTTCCATGGGATAACTTTAGAGGAGGGAATCAGAGTGTTCCTGTGGCTTTCCTTAGAGTGAACACTTGGTGAAAACTTCTTACTTGATTAAAACCCACCAAACACAAAACAGGAATAGTCACTGAGTTTAATGTTGCATTATCTCATGCAGATCTCCAAAATTTATATATCTTCTTAAATGTTGTTAATTTCTGTCTTTGTTTTTTTTTACTCTCTGGTTGGATGTACAGCAGAGTGATAACAAAACAAACTTCTGGGTGAGAGATTGCCTTTTATGCTGCAGAACCTCATTGCTATAGAGCACACAACAGATTCTTCTAAATGTATTGATTTTCACATGCGTAATTATTGAACAAATTGGGCTGCTGAGCAAACCAAACCCAGGGAAGCTCTAGTCCTGTAAGGACAGAGGCATTTTGTCCACATCTTCATGTTGGGTACATGAAGGCTCCAGACAAGGAGCCAGGCAGATGGTTATAGCTCTCCACCCTGCCGCCCACCCACCTTCCCTACCAGCTCTGCTCAGCACATCTCCTTTAGGGTAACTGATCACAGTTCTGTTCACATCACAGGAATCCAAGGGCAGGATTTGTCTTACCTCATTGGAGAAATCTGAAGGTTAGAGATCTAAATCTGAGCTGGTCACCATAGGCTCTTTTATTTTTTTTTGTCAGTGGAGAGAAATAGGACAAAGGGATGAGTGTCTGGAGATGTTTATCTCCCAGTGGTGTGACTCACCATTTATATAAAGCCCCTTCTGCGATGTTAGGGACCAAGTTTATGTTCTGTTGTGTTATAGCTAATCCTCATACCAAGGTATCTAATAAGTCTCAGTCATGACCTGTGACCATGGTATGACTACAGTTCTATGCCTTATTCAAAGTGGATCCTTGTAGTTTCTCTTGATTGAAACTTCCTGTGTTTTTAACTTTAGTTTGAGTCTGAGCCAGAGTAATGGTCACTATTTATATTTCAAATGGTATTTTCTGAGGCTTACTTACAAAAAAGTATTTTAAACCTTTCAGAATTTGATATTTCCACACAAACATCACATATAAAAAATTGAGAAATCCTAGAGACTGAAAAGAAATAATTTTTAAATAAAAAATAGAGCTGGTCAAAAAAATTTATCCTATTCTTCTGTATTTTTCCTTCCTAGGCAGTGTTTCAATACAGAATATTCTTCTATAATGTGTTGAATGGAATAAAAGAGGTTAAAAACCAAAGAAAAGTAAAACCTCACAATATTAAATTCTAATGAATGCAAAGACCTTGAAAACATCAGTGGCTCTGCAAGCCAAGTGCTGATCCCTTTGATAGAATATGCAGGAATAAAATGGTTAGTAGCTGAAATGCTGTGGCACAGTAATAATTGCTTTGCACCTGTAATTCTATCTCTCATTTCCCTATTTACTGTTTGATGCTTTTGTTTATCACAGAGTCATATTCCAGTCTCTTCATTTGTAGTCCATTTCTGGAAAATAAAGTATGCTGAATGCTGAAAGACACAAAAGACCATGATGATAAATTAAACAATATTTCTTTCTCACACTATTTTTTCTAAGCAGAAAAGCATTTTCTCTTCTTTGTCTTTTTTTCTTCTTCTTCTTTTTTTAACCAATTAATTCCTGTGTGGAATCTCATAATTTGTTCCTGTCTCATTAATATAAAATCTTGACAACTTTTGGCGATTGTTAACATTATTATTTTACCATCACCGTTATTATTAAGGTTGAAATCAAATTTTGTAAATTAATAAGCTTGTATGGCACTTATCTGAATGCAAACCAAATCATAATTAATGTTTGGGAAATTTGCATTTCTGCTCTGCATGGCAGGAAGGCACTTTCTCCACACAAGTCATGAATGGAAGTTGTTACAGAGAACAAAGGGAGATGTTAGTTACTGCTCTTAGTGAGGACTAAATTTTGACTGAACCACTGAAGTTATAGGCACAAAAAACTGGTTTGCCTAAGAACCAAAAGAAGGTTGAAGAGGAAAAAGGGAAAAATTTCACATCTCCAGGGTAAGTGTACATTCAGATATTTATGGACAGATGAAAATCAGACTTAAATGCAGGCATCAGAGCTGGCTGTTCTGAATTCTTACAATCTTTTCTGGACATTATAGCTCACAGTCAAAAGTTATAAATGTTTTCATGACATGCTCAGGAACCCTTCAGGGGATCCTGGTCAGGACCTGGGGACAGGCCTTCATTGGAGGCAAAGTTGTCACCAAGAAGACAAGATAAGATAAATGAAGGAAATTGTTGGAGTCTAGGAAAAGCTTGGGAACTTTTCCTGCTCCTCTGGTTGTTTGTTTTACCCTCAGAGCTCCTCAAAAAAGGCTTGGCCTGTGAACCAAGCTCATGGGAGCATTTGCCCACACTTCTGGATGAGCTGAGAACACCAAAGAAATGAGGAGATGGTTGTTTAGTGTATCACAGAGTGTGGAGTTGGAGTTTTTAGGTTTTTCTATATATATTATATAGAGCCAACATGGAGATTTTAGGGTGTCAGCTTCTTCTTCATCTTCTTCTCTCTTCTCCTTCTCTTCCTTTTTTCTCTCTGACATGAGTTCCTGTGACTTGTTAATTGGTAGACAGAATTTAGTGTAGAGGAGACATATCAATAAGGTTGATATTCACTGGTTTTGGGAACAAAATAAGATATGTAAAGTTTTCTAACTGGTTGATAATAGATATAAAAGCTACCTGCTTTGGGTAGCCATTGCCATTCTGTCCTCGTGTTCCTGGAGGTCACAGCACAGTCTGTGCCTCTGAAACTTTGATAAGTACAAGAAATAAACAAGCTTTGAAACAGCAGAAAGAAGCCTCATCTCATCTTTTTGGGACATGGGACACTGAAACAAGGAACACAGCTGGGCCAGGAGTCAGGGTCCAAAGAAGAACACCTCCCCCCTGACAGGAATGTTGGAGCAAATGACAAAAGGAGAAAGAAAAGGAAGTTTGGAGACGTTTCAGCCAGGGGGTATCCCTAGTGCTGCTGACACAACCCGTGAGGAGGAGCAGGGAGGGCACAGGGTCAGCTGAGGGTGTGTGGCTCTGCAGAGCAAGGAAGCAGCCTTTGAAGGTGAACATCCTGGCAGCAGAACAGCAGTGGGATGGCTGCTCATCCTCTGCCGAGAGGAGTCACATGATGTCAATTAGAGACCACTTGATGATGGTTTGTTATATAATGATGACACTCAGGACCAGTAATGAGAAGTTTAGGAGCTATCTTGAATGAAGGGTGTTGCTTTCATGAAGAAGAAAAAATTCTCAGCCTTCACCTCATCATATATATCTTTTGTTTCTATCATGTATACTTCAGATATTTATGTGTCAATAGTTAATTTTTTATCTCAGAATTATTGAAAGTGTTTCTATGTGATTACCACTGCTTAGACAAATTATAGGTGTACTTTTTTTTTTTGATCCAATATTTCAGGCAACCGAGTTTCCACTGTTTTCTGTATATTTTCTTCTATTTACCCCTACTTTTCAGCAAACTTCCTCACTGTGATCTGTAATTTAAAAATAAATAATTTGCTCTCTCTTCAACCAAAATATAATGTTGATAGATCAGCATCCCCAAATCATTTAGAGCCATCAGTGTCACTCCTAAAGTGGTTGCAAGAGTTATTGAAAAGTCTCCTCCCATGGTAATTGTAGGGCTCCCATCTGACTATTCAGCTGATGACTAAAAGAATTAAATTTTAGTTTCTTCAATCACTGAATTTAGTATTAAACCGTGTTACACAAGATATTATGAGCTACATAGCACTTTTCAGGAAGAAATAAAAGCTTAACTGTTGGTAAAATACGTACACACTCAAGGAAGCAGAGAAAACACAGAGAAAGGACTCAGCAATAAAGAGAGCTTATACAAAAGGACAACATAAGACAAGGAGAAAGAGCACATGAATTAGATGGGAGGGAAAAAAAAGACAAAAGGTAAAGAATAAGAGACAAGGTCCAGCATAAATATTTTTGAGTATTGCAGCACCCAGCACACACACTGATAGCAAGAAAGAGCTACTATAATTTCCATATATACACCCTGGGTAGGTCAACCACCAATTACACCCCCAGGCCACCCTTAAGTGCTGAAGATCATTAGCACTGTGTAAAAACCCCTCTTCTAGGAGACCCCTGGCAGTGTTGTAGCACCTAAGCATGGCACCACTGAGATGCCAATTTAATTCATCTTCAGAAAGAATTTTTTTTTTTTTTCAGAAATCTTTGATAGAAATTTTCTGGGGTTTTTTCACTTCCTGCCTTTGTGCACCTGGATGTTTAAATCAATAATCGACTCAGTAATAGAGAACAAAGTTAAGTAATTTGTACCTAACTTTTGTAAATAAGGGCAGAATTGCTATAGTAACAGCAGAAGGCACTCAGTCACTGTGACAAAAATGTGGGAACCTGATAGCAGAGGCTAATGAGGGTATTCAATTTCAGCTGAATTTCATTAAACTCAGTCTCTCCCCACTTCGAGACAGGAAGGAGGGGAGGGAAGAGAAGGGGAGGAGTGGCCACTCAGGCAAAGACTAGCCTAATATTTACCCTAATTTGGAAGTGAAATTTGTCTGAAAGAGGTGAGAAAGGCTAAATAACATGAGGGGAACACAGAAAACAACAACACAAAATAAAGAAAGAAAATATTTCTGTATTGTGGCTTTTTTATTGAGTCCCATGCCTAAACTATTATTCCTTCATTTCCTCTTTCTCTTCTTTCTGTTGAAATGACTGGGATTTATTATGGTCAGAAATGGACTCTTAATTGAGGAAAAGGCTGAGAGGACTGAGTTTGGAGCCTATAATTACTGAAAATAACACTGCTGAGGTAAAGAGACCCATATGCACTTCAGAGAGTGAGGAGCTGGATGTGCACCAGACAACAACTGGGGGTCACAGAGAGTCACATTGTTCATCTTGGAGACATCTTTGAAGATGTTCCCCTCACAATGCCTTGGAAGTCCTTCTGAAAATCAGACTGATTTGCAAATAATAATAATAATAATAATAATAATAATGTTTAAGTGTGCGAGTTGGAGCACTGAGATTTGTCACTTTGGGCATAAAGAGCTTTAGGGGAGGATTATATACAAAAGCTGTCAAAAGTGCTTTGTTGTCCCTGGCTATAAAACACTTAGAAGAAACAAAGTGTTTCCATTAAAAATGCATTTTCTTTGACCACTGTTAAAATAGAGGAAAAGAAATAACAGTCCAAATCACCCTGTTGCAATTACTTGGGCAATGTGCTTACCCACTCCAAGTGTGTCCTGTTCCTAGAGCTGCTGAAAGTGGGAGGTTGTCACCTGGATTTATGAGCCTGCCTATTGCAAAACATTTATGGGCAACTATAACTGATGGCCCCTAAAGGAAGTTAAAA
>VZRF01002394.1:150438-164657 GCA_013396875.1 Vireo altiloquus
AAAAAAAAAAAAAGAAGAAAAAAATCAAAATTCTTCACAAAAGGCACTTAAGCAACCAAAATTTGACAATGGTTGTGTATATGTTCTCAATTGCAATACTTACCACATCCTATACATACAAATTACAGCTAAGATAAACATTAGGTAAAATTGGTTTAGAAAAATGCATCACTTTTGCTATGAAATCAAGAATAATAAAAAGAAAAGTCAATTTTTTCATCAATAATGTATTTGTGGCTATATAAATATGTATCAAACAATTGTTCTCAGACTCCCTCCAATAGCAGTACTAAGAATCAATGACATGATCTTCCTTGTGGCATCTCTCTTGAATAGTTATTACTTAAACCTGAAGGTCTTATTCTAGGAGAGAGAGAGAGAGAAGGAGGAAAGACTGGAGAAATCTGAACAGCTGTCAAGAGGGACTGGATGAATTTATTTATTTCAAAATCTTCTGTGAGGCTTTGTTACGGGACAAATTAAAATTAACACTTTTCATTCTCTGTGGGTAATGATAGCTGTGCCTCACAGATTGATTATTAATGTTAAAAAAAAAATCTTTTTAGTCATTTTTGCAGGAAAGATGTATTGAACTTTAAGTGAAGGGCTATGTTTAGATACAGAGATACTTTGAGATGTTGAGTTGTGCTTGGTAAATCTACTAATTGTGGGAAGCAGAAGGGAAAAGTCAGTCTGTCTTCCTAAGAGCTCATTATAAAAATTGCTCTTTAAACTTCTGACACCACAACAGTTTTTCCAAAGTAATATTTTTAACTGAACTTAACTTTTATGTGTTCAGATTTAAGTAGAAGATATTATTGACTAGAAGATGTACATGTAACCTTCTTTCAAATTATAATCACTAATTTCTGAAACAGAATAATTTGATTGCAATGTTCAAATGTAATTTCAAATATTGTAACACCTATGTGATGAAAGACAGGCATTTTTTTAAGCTGCTTCTATTGTCAGAGCTAAAAGATCTTCTAAATATTAAAAACAAGAATGGTCTTGCAGAGAATTAGAGAACTCTCATTCTTTATAAATGACAAAAATAGGGAATATATGTGCTAAAAGCAGAAAGACAAGCTGATAAAAATAGTGTATTCAAAATTGGGCAATTCTAATAAAAATGGATTTGAACCAAACTCCGAGCAAAAAGCCATTCAAACATCTGTCACTTTGGAATTTATGCATTAAAAATGCAGTGGATCAAACTTTCCTGATAGCAATTAATACATGTAAAGACATACTTAGCAACTCCTAAGACACCATTATCTGTACTTTTAACAGCATCTGTTGGCTGAAAACTACAGATTAGGATGTGTGTTGGGAGTTCACTGGGGACATTGCCACTTATGTCTTCCACCTAGACTGGGGTGAACTGGGAATAACTCTGATTACCCAGAGGTGACAGTGATGCTATAACTGAAGCAGATGAACCTGGTACTTTTTAATTTTTCTTAATGTATTTATTCCTGAAATGTAATATTTCGGAAACATATTCACTTTTTTTTTTTAATTGTTTGAAACTGCAGACCAAATCATCTTGATTGTATTTATCGCAAGGTATCCAGAAAAAATAGTTGTTTCTTCCAGTAGTGGATGCTGAAACATAAAGGTTGCATCCTATTTTAATATATATGTCTGAGGCTACAAAAAGTACCCTGGAGGTCTCAGTAGCTCTGAGGACTCTCTGAACCTGCAGAGTGACCTTAGGTCAAATTTAAGGGGTGGTTCACTGCATGTCTATTAACAATGAGCTCTGTCAAGTGTCCATTTCCCTCTTCAAATGTTTTTTTTTTGACAACACCTGCATTGTACCTGCCAGCAATGTCTGATTCAGAAGTTTTGTGTAATGATACTCAACAAGTGTCTGTGAAAAAGCAAATCCCGCTCTTACAGTGGGAAAGTAGCTCCCTTGCAAACTTCCCGAGGAAGGTGCTTGAAGTTATTGTCGGAGCCTCTAGCCTTCAGGAGAGGTTTCTTACTTAGATGTACACATTAGTTGAGGAAGGCCATAACCTGTAAGAGCTTTTAGTTGGAATCCTTCGTGTGTGCCTAATTTTGAGGATGGGAGCATGACTGAGAGGTTCCCCTGGCCAGATGAGTGAAGGATTTTTTTTTTTTTTTTTTTCTGCTTAAATCCCTCTGCTGGAGGAAGTTGCCTTTTCAGTTAACTTGGTTTAGCTTGTAGCCTGAAGAAGAATGAAGACAAGGACGAGCAGTTGAATAAAGCTGCTCCTTTCTATTCAGCGCAGCTGAAAACCAATCCCACACACAATTGTTGCATGTTTCTCCCCAGGTCTGTCTTGTACCTGGGACATTACCTGGGCTGTCTCAGCTCACATCTCTGCAGCAGGCACAGAGGCAGCTGGGCTGGACTGGGTTGTCACAAACCTGGAACTAGAGGTTATTTCCAAACACGATGGCAACTCCACCACACATCCTGCTCTAAGTTACTGTGCATGAGCTGCTGGGGATGCACGAGCTGTGCAGTTGTGAGATGCTTCCCTCTCTTTGCCTTGCTCTGTCAGGGATGAAGACATGCCCCAGGGATCCTAGAAAGGTTCCTCAGAGCACAACTCACTGCGAGAAAGCTCAGTGAGTGCTGGATTAGGGCCCAGCAGTCACCAGGGAAGCACTGATTTTGGCTGTCATTAACTCATACCAGTGGGGCTGTGGTAAGTCTGACAGCTGATTTCCTACAGGATTCCACGTTTCATTTTTTTCCTAGTAAGAAACAAAGCTGAAAATCCTCCCTCTTTGTTCACATTCCCCCAAAAAATAGCTGGCATAGTTTTCTTTGGCTCACGGATTTCTCCTTACAGCCATGGTTTTCACCCACACAAAACTTTAGAAGTGAAAAGAAGAAAATGCAAAGAAGAAAACTCAACTCTGCTGCATCTAATACAGTAATGATCTAGTCTCTCCCTTGCTGCACTGGAGAAAATTAGTGTCATGGTGATGAAATCCAGCTATATCACAATTTCAAGTGATGCACTAGTAACCATGGCAACAAGGTATTCCCTTCCAGTAAATGCCTGTAATGGTGCTTTTAAGATTGTACATCAAAGCCAAAGCATGGCGTTGAATCACCCTGGAGCAAGTACTGACTTCAAAGCAAAGAGGTCAGAACAATGGGTTATTCATAAACAGAAAATAATTCTTTTCCAATTTGCAAGTTTTTTTCTTTATGAGGCGCTCTGAAATAAAAGCGGGAGCAATTTAGTGGATCTTGCACTGTATTTGTGTGCTCTGGGATTCCTATAGCAGCTCCTGTGGTCTCCTGGCTTCCTACACAGCTTCTGTTGCTCTCTCTCACGGGCTGGTGATCACTGCTGTGCCTCTGAGCTCTGCAGCAGGCAATGTGATTGAGTCCAAAAGGGGGTGTGCAAAACTTATAGGAATAGATGGCTGAAGTCTTCTAGTCTGATTAGGTATTCCACTACACCTGTTACGGAATTTTAACAACAAATTGAAAAGCTAGGTGGTGGAAAAGATGTAGAAGGGAAAAATCAGTACTTAAAAGGGCTTCAAAATAAAAATAAAACAAAAAGATGTCCATGTCTGAGGAATATTACTGGTTTTTTAAAGGAATATGAAACATATTGCTAAATAATCATGGAATCATTAAGGCTGGAAAAGCCCTCTAAGTCTCCAGCCACTGACCCAGCCATACCAAACTGACCACTAAACCATGTCCTTAAGTGCCACATCTAAATGTCTCTTAAATACATCCAGAAATGGTGATTGTACCCTGCTTTGTTCCAGTGCTTGACAAGACTCATAGGGAAGAAATTTCACGTATTATCCAACCTAAATATCCCCCGGCACAGCCTGAGGCCGTTCCCTCTCCTCCTGTCCCTGTTCCCTGGGAGCAGAGCCTGACCCCCCCCCCNAGGCCAACTACCTTTCCTGAAGCTCCATGTTTTTCCTTTGTAAGATGATTTCTGTTAAATATCATTTCAAGACACAATTTTCTCTGAAATATTTTATTTTCACTCCTATATGTTTACAGTGGAGTGTCCTTTACTATGTGGTGAGTGTTATGTCTAAGTCAGGACACTGATGCTTAGGAGGATTTTAGTTATCAGTAACTGTGGAGAATCTAATGTGCTCACATTTGGTATCATTTAGCTGAATATCTGAAATGGCTTACTAAGAGGTCAGAGGTTTTTTAAAGGATTGAATTCCTCACGTGGTAGATTCTGCAAATACAGAGACTTTTCCTTTATCTCTGTGTGCATTTTTGTGAGTGCAACAAAAAAACTACCACAATTCAGAGTTAGGGGCATTTGAGTAATTGAAGTGCTTAATAATTTTGTTTTAATGCATCAAGCACAAATTTTAAGATTTCTTCCACCAGTGGTAAACAAAAACTAAATAAATTCTGAAAACCTATAAATGTTTATTGATAGAGGCTACTATACTATTAACTTATGTTTCTTGTCAATCTGCTGAAGACAGAAATTTTAAACTAGCCATGTCTTGGCAAAGACTCCTTTGTGTTGATCATGACTCTAATGAAGCTATGATGTCAGATTAGGTACATGTAGGGAAGTAATTAAAAATCATACACAAAAAAACCTCTCAAACAAAGAAAGACAGTAACAGCAACAGACCTGAACATAAATCTGAAGCTACATAAGCTTTAGATGATGAAAGAATTTAAAATTAAGTTAGAATTGTGGACACCTTGTTGATGAATGTGAGATGGAACTTTCTAACAGATACATCTTGTACAATCTCAGAAGGTCTCGAAAGTCAATGAATTCAAATGAAATTACATGAGAAACCTGCAGCTCAAAACACATGAAGAACAAGTGCTAAGTATCATCTACTCATTGGTCACGTCAAGCAGCTGAAATCTTTCCCTTCAGCTTTTCAGTGACATTCTTTCCTTATTCAGCTCCACTCTCTAAACTCTCCTTGCCACAGCCCATCCACAGCATCGCACCGATGCCAAAAGCTCAGAGTGAGGGTTCTGTTCACTGCTGACTAATTCTATCAGGTTTCTGTGCAGTTTTTCTTGCATGTGTGTGTTTTTCTTAACTAGATGAGATGAGATGGCAATTGATTTTTTCCAAAGGTTAATACTTCTCACTGCTAAGTCGCCAAACCTATTTAAACAAAAATAAAAATAATGCACCATTCAAGCCATTCAACCAATCTTTTTCAAGGTGGTAAATTACGGAGTGGTGATGCAGAAATTCATCTTTTTAAAACTTTCATTCAAAGCATGTCATGCATTACCTGGTACTACTCAAAATTGTGGTTGTTTTGACCATAAGAAGGCTGATAGCCGTGGTCCAATAATTGTGCACTTATGCTACTGTTTGTCTGCTTCTCATTTGAGAAACGCATCTTAATTAGAATTCCAATTTACTTCACAGAAAAAGCTGCCAAGCGCAAGATCTGACATTCAAAACAAAATCAATACTTTTGTAGAACATTTAAGCATCTTGGGTAATATCACAGGACTGAAGTAATTTGTGTCGTGTAGTAAAGCTCTAATTAAAGATGCGTCAGGAGTAAGAATTGTATTTCTTCATTATTTAGCCTGTGCTTTACTGCTCGGTTCATACAAGGGTATTGATTAAATGTTCATGTTTATTATGGCTACCCCCTCCAATCATGAGTGTGAGAAATGAAAGTTAGGGTAGATGAAAAATATTCACTGCTTGTCAGGTATAAGAGACACTCAAGGTCAGATGCAGATAAGGAGAAGCAAGGAAATGGAAGGGTTTTGTTTAGTTAGTGGTGAGCTACACATTTTTATTCTCTAATTTTTTTTTTTTTTTCTTTTCTCCGAGTAATATGTCTAAATGTCTGTCAAGGGAATAAAGTATCAGTACAGTTTTTAGCCGTTTAAAAAGTGTTAAATCTGATGAACTCATAATATCTGTATCTAAAAGTTTCTTTACCCTATGAATTGACTCCTTAAAGTCAAATTATGAAAATTAATATGGATACCAAGACACCTTGCAGTGGCTGGTGGGCCTATTAACCTAGGCTCTGTGAGGGTCCTGTGGAGGAAAGGCCCTTAAGAGAAGCTCCCAGGTTAGGGTGACAGAAGGAGGCCTCTCCCAGCATGCCTTGTTGCACTACGCAGATGTTCCCCAGTTCTGCTTCCCTGATTGGCCCCTTGGCCTCCCCGCCCCTTTCTCCCTTATATGTCCAGACCCCAGAAGGTTCTCCCCTCCCCACTCTCCCATTGGCCCTTCTCCCTCAGCCACTCCCTCTCTACTTCCCCATTGGCTCCCACCCCCTGGCCCCGCCTGTGTTCCGCCCTTGTGCCCTCAGAGCATTGGTCCCTGGTGCTCTCTCCCCACCCCTATGGCCCCCCCATACTTCAACCTGGTCCCTCCATTGTTCTTGGTTCTTGTCCCTGGATCCCTTTGATGCCTTAGCTTTTAACTTTTATATTTTTCAAATCCTGTACTGTTAGTGTAACTCTAAAGTTTCCTGTAACTTAAGTGCTGTTCTCTCATGCTCAGACAGACATAGCAAAACCTCTCCAGCTCGCTCTCAAAGGACACCCAGACCATCCTAAGCCCAAAAACTGTAAACCATCATCTTGAAGAGGGGAGGAAAACTTATGAAAATTCCATTATTGGCTGGATTCTGGTTAGTAAATTTATGCTGATATCAAAGTGTGAAGAACTCGTAACCTGTTGTCCATTTTAAAATCCACTGAAGCCGGACCCTCTGGAGCCCAGAGTGTACCTCTGAAGACCTTTCAAATAAATCCCTCCTTTATTCCTGTCTAGTCTCTGTTTCTAGGTAGCCATTTAAGACATCACCTTTACATGTGTGGCTGCAATAAACTCTCTCATGGAACTCCAAACGAGGACCCTTCCCTACTCTTTGTTGTCAACGCAGCTAAGAAGTATCTGGTGTGTTTGTGTGTGTGTTTGTGGCACCACCGAGCAGCTCTCCACAGAGACGCTTCTGGAAGGTTGTGGCACCTCGCCACCCACCCGCTGCAACAATACCTTGCTATAGATATTGATCTATTTATCCCAGAGAACCAATTAATGAATTAAAATGCAATTTGGTATTAACTAAAAGGGGTGAGAGAGACTTTAAAAACCATCATATTTGCCACCTCTCTGCTTTGACAAGGATATCTACCAAAACTTAAAAACTACCACTGCAGGAGACCTTTTCAGTGACATCCTTGACGCTCCAGAAATTAATTTGTTGTTAAAAACACTTTCCTTATGTTTCCTCTCTGTCATATAAACCTTATTTCTCATGTATTCTACCTTGGACATGGAGCATTTACTATTCCCTTTCTCACTACTGCATTTTTTAATGTGTTGGAAGTCAATTATCCTGTTCTTACCAAGCACTTGATGGAATCTTTCTGTAAGTCCTGAGTTAATACCTCTTGAGAATCTGAGATCTGTATGTTAGAGAGACCTTTATGGGGTTTACAGGTTGCCAAATGGAGGTAGGTAAGCCCATCCAAAAAAAGTTCTGAATCTTAAGTGTAATTAATGGAAGATGGATGAAGTTAGGCTTAAACATTTTGTTTTAGAAAGCTTTAAAGGCTTTATTCCATGTGGCAAAAAAATTCTGAAGAGATAGAGGTAGAAATAATACAGAAAGTAGAGTTACATAGGTCATTTTCTGGTTATCTGTGGGTGAAAGACAATAAATGAACAAGTAAGCCCTAGGGCTTCTTAAGTAATTTTGAAGAGGTCAGAGTATCAACTTTGGAGATAAGACCATTTGATTCAAAAGGAACTGAACAGCTATTTCAGTGGGAAGAATTGAAGAGGATAAATACACTGTCAGCAGTAGAAGAGAAAAAAAAATCTAGAGTTTCTTTCTCTGAGTTTTAACAGAATTGAAAGGCTGAAGTCTTACCACCCCTGGTTAACATGGAAGAATATGGAGAGAAATAACTGCAGGAGGATTAGTTCTCTGCTCACTCTTTTTTACCTGTCAACACCCATATCAGAAAATATAAAGCTGTGTCTGAGTTGTAAATAATTAAGGACTTTATTCATGAGCCTTCACCCTGATGCCTTCTACAAGCCAGATATCCCAGACAATGCTCTTTGGTCTCCAGCTCTAGCTCCAGGTGTGCAGAATTTCCTGCAGGTCATAGAGTCATAGAATCATAGAAACACAGACTTACAGAAATATAGAATGGTTTGGGTTGAAATGGACATTAAAGATCAACTAGTTTCAACTCCCTGTCATGGACAGGTAAGCCTTCTACTCTCCCTGGTTGCTCCAAGCCCCATCCAACCTGGCCTTGAGCACTTCCAGGGATGGAGCAGCCACAGCTTCTCTGAGCAACCTGTGCCAGGGTCTTACCACCCTCATATGTAACCTTAATTTCCTGCTTTCAGTTTGTACCCATTATTTCTTGTCGTGTCTCTGCAGTTCCCGATGCAGAGTCCCTCTCTGGCTTCCCCGTTGGCCACCTTCACATGCTGTGAAGGAAAATGCAGTGAGGTCTCCATGCTCCTTCGCTTCTCCAGGAGGAAAAGCCCCAAATTTCTCATCCTGTCGTCATAGGGAAGGTGCTCCAGTCCCTTCACCAACCTCAAAGCCTCCTCTGGACTTGCTCTAATGGTTCCATATCCTCCTTAACTTGGGGGCAATAGGACTGGATGCAGTATTCCAGGTGGGATCTTAGCAGAGCAGAGAAGAGGGGAGAATCCCCTCCCTCAATCAGCTGGCAGATCACAGGTCCTCTCAGATCCACCAGTGCCCTCTCTATATTTTGGATACCTGAGAATATTTCAAATAGCCTGAAGTTCCTGAAGTGTGAGCAACCAAAAGAATTCTTAAGGCAGTGGAAGAACTCCGCATGCTTTGGGAGATGCCCACACAAGAGTCAAAGCCCTGGTGAGGACATTAAGGTCCAATCCCAAAAGCAGTGTCTCTGTATTAGGAGAACATTACAACAAGGATAATTAACTTTGTCTCATGGTTACTGCTGAGGTTTCTGCATTGGGGTGGGCACACAGCTAGCAGGGCTGTGGTGTCGAGGAAGGCTAGATGGAAATATCTAGAAACATATTTGGAATATGCGGAACAAGAAAATTTCTGGAACACACGTATTTATACACATTTTAATGAGGTTTTAAGACATGGAATCCTGCAGAGATTAATCTGTCCCAGTTCTAAAATCAGAGTCTCTTAAAATTCGAAAAACATTATTTAAAAAAAAAATTACATTGAAAATCTCATTCCATTACATTTCCTGTGTCATTTGGTCTGGGGTGACCCTGCTTAAGCAGGAAGGTTGGACCAGGTGGCTGCCCTGTGGTCCCTTCCAACTCGACCCATTCTGTGATTCTGGGTTTCAGCAAACAAAGCTCAAGGATATTAATGCGAGCGTTACATGTATATATTTTGTATTATAGACTCAATGGGGAGAAATCTTCCTAAGTCGTTTCCACAGCTCCTTGTTCAACTGTGTTCTACTTCAGCACCGCTTTTTTCCTAATTGGATTGCAATAAAAATGCTAAATTCAAGTATTTATACAGTTTCATTCGATCCCGTATCTTGTTTTCTTTTACTTTCCTTTTAAATGTGATGATAATAAAGAGCACAGACTAAATTTTCTTTAATATCTTTAAAGAAAGCATCCTTAATAGCTGTGTGTTTAGGGAAAGTGCTGTTTTTAAGCAAGGTGTTCTATCAAAAGAGGCATCTCAGAAAAAGACAAATTTGCTTCTAAGATAACTGGGCAAATGGTGATAAAGACTGCTATTCTCTCAAAGGAAGAAAGGATAAAAAGTGAAATAACACTAAGATTTTCTTGCTAGAAGAGATAATATTTAGTAATAAAATCAGAGAATATAGAGCTTTGGGAGTTTGATTTTTAGGGAGTTTTTTTGTAAAAGATGAAATTATATAAGACTGAATAATATGGAACAGCTTTCTGGAATATATTTGCTGATAATGGAAATAAGCCTGGCCTATTCACTGAGGTTACACACTGAGAAGTTCTTTGCTGTATTAAAAATTACTGAGTCTTTCAGAAGTAAGCTAGTGCAGTATATGTAGGCATTCAGGTTCTGTTAGCCATTAAACTAAATAGAATACTATTTCATGCATGATTTAGCTCAGTTAGATGAAGAATGCAGCAGTGGGCTTGAAGAGGTAATGGGTAAGAGCGGAAGTTTATATAAATAAACGTTTCCTTTTTGTTGGGTGGTATTTACCTGTGATTTCAAATGCCTTATTAAGAGATCTTTATAGATCCCCCACTGATGTGCGCCAAAAACGTTAACAGATTGATCTGCCCTCAATGTTGATAACACAGCTATTTGTAGCCCTGCTGGGAGGAAAGAAACAGCTTTTAATTGGCTACTGATGAATGCAAATTCTTTCTTACAGTGAAATCATTGTTTCCCTGAAAACACTTGATTGGGACATCCAGACTGGCAACACACTGCATCAAATAGAAAATGTGATTCACCTAAAGTTAAATGTCATGTCCGCATTTTATTGATATCTCTTTTCCTTACTGATATCTCTGAGATAAGGGATTTGTTGAATGAAGGTGTAACGGGGCTGATTTGATGCTACAGGAGGGGCAAAACCAGTGCTGAAGCACTCTGTGGATCTAGATGACGTCTACTAGTTGCAGGGTGAATTACCATAGATTTTATGCTGCTCACCTCAATTGTGATTTTCCTCTTTCTTCCAATTCTTCCCTTTTTCGGCCACTGAGCTTAAAAGCACACTTGTTCTGCTCAGTGGTTATGGCATAATACACAACAAACCTGCCACGAAGAAACTCCTAAATTTCATTCAACTTCCATGCTTAATTTTTTCTTCTGCCAATATTCCTTATTACATTCCACTCCTCTGGTAAAAAACCCCACCTTTTGGATTCCTAAGTATACATTCATTTCTAGTGAAGGTTGTTTTCTGTTTGTTCATATTAGGAGTAATTCAAACACATTCAATTTTTTTCCTGACAGTCATAAACTACCATAAATGCCTAATTTCTCCTGAGTGACCATAATAATCTCCCCAGCAGTTATCTTGTGAGGAGAGGAAAGCACAGTTTTTAAGACATTTTTGCACTCTCAGCTCTGCTGGAGCTATTGCATCAAGAGAAGTTTGTAAAGATAGAACATATTTAAATTTAAAGCAGCTGTAGGCTAGCACGTAACTCACCGGGTCATCTGCCAGAAATTCCCCAGGCTGATGAATTGAGGGGTTTAGTGTCAAGTGAGCTATGCTACGTCCCTTTTTCTGGCATCAATATCTAAGTTAATGGTTTAGAGTAAGGTTAGAAACACCCATGTGAATTGCACTGGCAATTTCTGGAGGGTTAGGGACATTCAGCTGAGCCTGGGGACTTTAGTGGAAGTTATGCCATGCTAATTCATTCTTTAGTGTCAGGCAAGGAGGTGAGTCAAATCCACATGTATCAATTTCTCTAAATACTCACAGGAAATCATTCCTGTGTTGAACAGCCTGGCTGCAATTTTAAAAGCACAAATAACTTTCTGGAGTTACATTCAAATAAGGCATATTGATGCTCAGCAGCAGTAAAAAGGGCTTAGCAGGAACACTTTTAGAATTTCATGTGACTGACTTTGTATTATAACACTTTTAAATCATCTCAAAAACAGAATTTTGAAGTACACTATAAGAATCCTTAACAAGAAAGCTTTAATGTTGTCTTGGTTTGAAGGGCAGGTGTCTGCTAAGGAAGGCAGAAGCCTCCTTTGGAATGGAAAACGTAACCCCCTTTCCTCCTAATCATTATAATTTTGAAATTAAGGGCAAAGATATGAGAAATAGGATTAACAGTAATTTACTAAAACATGTAACAAGGCAATGACACAGAAACACTGGCTTAAGCTGAGAGTCCCTGCTGGGCAGGGAGGTGGCAGCGGTCCCATTAAGGGGTGGCTGCAGTCCTCTGGAGGTGACAGATGTGGTTCTGTCCAAGTGGTGATGCTGTAGGAGGGTCTGGTCCTCCTCTGAAGGTCTGGTGGTGGTTACAGAGCTCTTGTCCTCTAGGAGCCCAGCGGGTAAGGGCTGCCTGTGGAGTTCCAAACCTCAGATCACATCCAGGTCGGAATGCTTGGTTCCTCCCCCTGGGTGGAGCATCTTATAATGGCATGATGTAATTTTATGAGTGACGCAGTGAGGCTGGACAGCCCACGAGCAGCAGATATCCCTGGGAGTTATCAGGGATGTGTCGTGCAAGAGACAGAGAACATTGCCCCACCTGGTTTTAACAGATGGTGATAGAATACATACTTTTGGTTACACCTTACACTGTAACCTAAGACAAATGTATTATACATTTGATGGCATTAACAGTGAGCTCCAGTGTCTTTCCTTTAAAATTTAGAATATCCCAGAGAAATATTTAACATACTATGCCACCCAGAAGTTTCTCAAAGTATACCAAAATTAAGAAGCATTGTAGTTAACACAAACACCTCTCTTCACCGTCTGACTCACAGAGACTTTACTTCCTTTTTTCCTATTTTTACAGCAGAAATCTTTATCTGGACCCTGTGTCTTCTGTAGCAGAAAACTGTTCATAAAGGTTCATATCAATCTCTTTTTAACCCTTGAAGGATTTCTCTAGTGATATATTTCTGCCCAATTAATCCTGATGCTCTCCAATAAACATCGGAACTGATAATGCCTGTAGAGAAATTGGTGTCCAGTACAACTCTTCTGTGGTTGTACAAGATTGTGTTGCTGAAATTTGCCAGCATCTTTGATCTTTGTCTTTGTTTTTAATTAATGGATACGCTTAACTGTATTTACAGCAAAAACCTTTCCATCCCCTTTAAAAGCTTGGCCCAGCATCACTTTATCTTTGTGTACATTGCATAATTTATAGCTTACTGGGGTTGGCAAAGGTTTGCTCTCATTTCTTTTTGTACTTGAGGCATTAACCAATCATTTAAGCTAGACTCCCACACAGCATTCATGCACCTTACAAAGCAGCAATGCTTTTGAAAATAGTCCTACAAAGTGGGAGAAAATATGATCAGTTGGTCTTGAGAGTACATTTAAATGAGAAGAATGAGATGGTTTTTATTTCTATAGAGAGATTAATCTACAAATAAATGATTGCAAAAATAGAGAAAATATTCAGTGTGTGGTTTCTGCGTAGTTGCTCAAATATGTATGAACTGTCAGTGTAAGATCACTCTGTGATGGCTGAAGGAGAGTGAGAAAGACAATAAGACAAGACGAAAATGAATTTCAGAGTTTATTGAATAGTAACATGCAGAGCTGTGGTGGTCCTGCAAGCACTGACTTTCTTATACCACTTAAAGCTCTGTGTGAGAGTTGTGTAGGAATGGGAGATAAATTTAAATCCATTAAGCAATGTGCTCTGGAAAAGAAGGAAGACCAGACCAGCAGAATATTTAAAGATCATCTATGCATCTTCATCCCTGCTTACAAAGAAATGCCACTTCTGAAGCACTAGTCTTTTACAAGGAAAGGAAAGTTTTCCAGGTATCAGCAGGAGTAGAAGACTGGAGACTGGATTCTGAGCAGTTGCAAATTTCTAAAACTTCCTGTAGACATGTTAGCAGAAAAATAAATTAGTCTGGAAAAAAATCAGTAAAGTGGTACAATTATTTTTAACACTGATCAATTTACACTCTCACAAAGGTTGCTTAATGTGCAGCAAGAGTATTTATTATCTGATAAATCAGTTTCGCTCCCTGGCTATATTTCTGATACTACCCCTATTTCCTTTTTTACACATCAAACTGCCTCTAGTAACCTTTTACCCTTGTTCTTGTAAACTTCTGGGCAGAGAACATCTTACTCTTCAGGGTTGTGCAGCATCTGTTACCAGAGGACAGAGTAACTGCTCTGATATTTGCTTTGCACTGTCTGAAACTTGCTTAGGAAAAATGAAAATGCCATATGTGTAAATCCAGCAGCTTACTGTGGTTATAACTGAAGTATCAACAGCCTGATGTGAATTCTTAGCAGTCCAGGAGTGATTATAGGAGAAAGGAATAATACTGTAGAGTTAGTCCTAATATGAATCATACCAACTGTAATAAGTCCAGCAAGGGAAGGTGCCAGGTTCTGCACCTAGGGTGGGGCAACCCTGGATGGACAGAGTGGGGAATGAGAGGCTGGAAAGCAGTGCCAGGGAAAGGAACCTGGGGGTCCTGGCAAGCAGAACATGAGTCAGCAGTGCCCTGGCAGCCAGGAGGGACATCCCTGTCCTGGG
>VZRF01002394.1:176262-222161 GCA_013396875.1 Vireo altiloquus
AAAGGGACTAATCTTTGTTTTGTTTTATTTAGCTATCCAGAGCTCTGGCCACGTGGTGGGGGCTCCCCCTCCCCCACCTGCTTTGCTCCCTTTTTATTCCCTCAGGAGAGAGCTGACCGTGTGTTTCTCGGTCTCCTCTGTCCTTTCCCGTGTTGGACCTGATCACTCCAGCCTGGGGTTCCCTCCAAACCCTGTCTGGAACCCCCAAACCGCAGCCGAGCTGACTCCATGTGTTTGCAAAGATGGCACTGGCTGATCACATGTTCTAGGCCGCCATGCTGCCTTCTTCTTCCCCCTTGATTCTCCCAGGCCCCCTCCCCCTTTCCCCAGTGTCGGTGGGTGTGCTTGTGGCCGCAAGACCCTCCCCTTCCCTCTCTGCCCCAGGGGGTGGAGGGGGAGCAGGACTCCTGGGCCCCTTTTTATCCTTTTCTGGGCTGAAATCCTGACCACTCCCTCGGGGTCCTCCAATTGGTCTCTGAGGGACCCCAACTCTGCCCCTCCCCGGATCCTGATAAAACCCCAGACCCTCTGCCTGCCTTTGCCTCCTTTTGCCTTTGCCCCTGGGCATCTGGATAACACCATGTGAATAAAGATCTTCTGTGCTCTCCTTGCAGAGACCTCTTCTCCATCCTCTTTTTCCCTGCGTGGTTGTGGAGAAGAAGCTGCCTGAGCTAGCCATGAGGCTCCCCAGCCATGAGGACCCTGTGACCATGCTTTCAGAAGGAAGACTTGGAGCACATGGACCCCACCTGGGCTGGGCAGAAACACTCTCTGGTTCTGGTTGCTCATTGCTGCTTTGAAACATAAGCCAGCAACGCAACAAATAAGTGTGAGCCCAGATAAATATTGAGTAAGCAGGAATCCACATCAGAAAACCATTGTATGTTTACATAACTTGACAGCATGTGTTTCAGAAACTTGAGATTAATTAAGCAAGGAAAGTGTACAAGCTTCTCCAAACAGTGTTCTCTAGTCAAAGGGTGGCATGTCCTGATAAAGCCAAAACAGAATTGACCACATTGAAATGTAGCTTATGCTAGAAGGAGGCAGCGATATATAAAAAAAATATCCTGGGGGCAATTACTATTAATTATCAATAATATAATTCTGTTATTAATGTCAGTTTATTCAGAAAAAAAAAAAAAAAAGTCTGACAGGTATCACCTATAAATAATGGTTTTACTTCTATATTTGCTTGCGCTGCAGAGTCATTTTCAGCTGTGCACCTATAACTATAGAGTCCAGACAAGGAGATAAATCCCTAAGTATAATTTATCTCCAGAAAATACCAAAGGAATAATGATACAAACCTGCATGTATATAGGTATTTATTTCTTAATTTACAATCAGGAAATGAGTATGATTATTTAAGAAGTAGATTGCCTGGTGTGCAAAGAAAGAATGGTCAAGTGGTCAGTGGAAAAAAGTTTTAGTAACAGAAAAACACCCATTTCTTGGAAAGGCTTGTAGACACTTCTCTTTATTTTTTATATTGTTCAGATTTGGTCCCAAATAGTGTTACATTATTTTTCTTTACTGTTGTTTTATTCAAGTGTCAACTGATGATTTGCAATGAGTTATTACTGACTTATTGTGAGTACGAGAAAAAATAACAATAATACTGATAACAGCAGCAGTAGCAGTTTGAATATTGTTTATTCACAGATTTTAATTTTTTTATTATTATTACTACTTTTTATTTCTTTATTTACTGTGAAGATTGCCAAACACTGGCACAAGTTGCCCAAGGAGGTTGTAGAGTGTCCACCTTTGAAGTTATTCAAAGCCTGACTGAATGCAGCCCTGAGCAACCTGCTGTGGAGCAAGGTTTGGAACTAGATGGTCTTCAGTAATCTTTCTAATCTATTATAGAGTCATAGGATTATAGAATACTCTGAGTCAGAATGGACCCATGAGGATCATCAAAGTTCAGCTCCTGGCCTTGCACAGGACAGCCCTAATAATCAAACCACGTGCCTGAGAGCATTGTCTCACCACAGCCATTGTGGGAATTCAGACTTACATTTCCAGATGCTCTGTCCTGTAAAATCATACTGCTTTTGCTGAAGACAAATTGTAAATGAAGAAGTATGAGCTTGAAAAGGATATGGTTAAGTAATAACTGTTCTCGTTTCTCATTACAGCATGGATTTTGGGGGGACTTGAGGGACAGCAGGTAGTCAGCCAAGAAGTCCTGGAGTCCTCACACTGACAATCATGCAACCTTGATCAGCTGCCACTTTTGAAGGAAAAGGAAACTAAAAAAATCAGGAAAACAGCTTGACATCCAGAAGGTCCTTTGGGTGGTTGCTTTTTATTGTTTTGTTGTTGTTGTTTCTTTCTTTCTTGTTTAAGTACCATAATTTTTTAAGCTGAATTCAGAAGGGCAGAGTCTTGGAAAAGTACACTCAGGCCATAAAGGGAGGGTTTAGTTGCCTGAGCATGGGTGTGTGCTGCTGTTTTATGCAGGGGAAATATTTCAGTCGTTTCTTGCTGCAGCTCCAGAGGAGCCTGGGTCTCCTGTGATTCTGTGTTAAATCAATTACACATATGCAAAAATCGTGAATGTTATCTGGCATCTCTGTTGCTACAAGGTGTGTATTTAGGATACCTGGTTCAGATTCCATTCTCTGGCACTCACAGCCATTTTTACTTTTGTGTAGCTGTATCAGCAGTGGGCAGATTTTATCACATTCTTTTACACATGAAAGACATATTTTTTACCAAACTGTAAATAACTTCACCAAGCCAGTGAGATCTGCTAACAGCTTGCTTTCTGTGTATGCACGTTCATACACTACTTTGCATAATTACTTCATGAAAATTATGTCTCTAATGCCTTAAAAATCCTCGGCTCTCCTTAGCAGCTAACAATGTTGACTGCCTATATCTTTGATAAGTGGAGTAATATCAAATAGATGATCTATATAACAGGACATGACAGCAGCCTCAAAAAGACAGAAAGAAAAGCAAATAAAGACCAAGCATTCTCCCACCTTTCAGACCCAATTCCCAATCCTGGGGTTTAGCTTTGTTATTTCTTTTAATCTGTTTGAAGAAACCACTCCTGGGCAGGGCATCCTTATTGCAAGGATCATTAATTTGAAGAGAGGCAAACGAAAAATAGAGAATTTGTATTTCAGTCACAAAATGGATCAAAGAAAACTTTCCTAGGGCAAGGTGCTGTTGTCAAGATTGTCCTGAAGAAAGGAAAATCATTACAGAGGATTATCTATAACAGTGTTCTCAACCTTTCTTTCAGCTTCTCTACCCCAAGGCAGAAATACAGTGTGACTGATTATGATTACCACACACGCACACAAAGATTCGCTCTTCCACAGATATATTTTTGCACGTGTCTTTACTGTGACGTTATTCCTAAAAATAGATCTGCCACATACATATGGACTCACATATGCTCAGCCTTAAGATGATGATGAGTACTATTATAATAATTATAACAATAATAATAATAACGGCAACAACAACAAAACAACAACAACAACAATAATAATAATAATATTCTCCTTAAGCTCTCAGACAGAGTGACTCAAAATATAGGGAAAAATGCATCCTCTGTTTGAAGAGTGATGTGGCAGGAGGTTTGCTCCATATTTCTTCCTCGATTACTGCTCACTGGGGCTTCTCCAAGGTCACCATTTTAAGCTGATTTTTCTGGGGAAACATTGATCCTTTCGCTACCAGTTATCCCTAGATGTGATACGACTAGTGAAAACACATCTTTTATTAACTTGGAACAGCCTTGGAGCTTGCTTGGGTATTGGGACCCTGCCGACGCCTGCACAACCCAACTACCCAACAGTGGATCTCATTCTCAAGGCTCCATAACTCTGCAGCAGTTTGTACTTGTGCAGCCAAATCTGCTTTCTCCCCAGAGACCCACATGGCCTGACACTTGCTGCCTACTGGGAACAGTGTTTTGTCATGCTACACATATTTCTGAATACCTGGGATAAAGTGTCCTGGACTAAAGACATGCAGGAAGTACGCCAGGAATTGACTACTAGGATTTAAGCACAGTGGAATACAGCTCAGTGCTCAGGACTGAATTCTGATCCTGCTTAGATTTCTAGGGTGGGTATAACTCCTGGGGCAGAGCATCCTGTTAAGATGATGGACAAATTTGCTTCTGTGGTCTTGCTCTTCATGCCAGGTGTAAAGGTCCTATTATTAAAGCTGTTGTTAAAAAGATGCCCCTACTTGAATTCGGGTGCAAGCGAGACCACAACAGAAATTTTACAAAGGATATTTCATAGCAGAGGATTCAGCATTTGTTTTCATAACATTTCAGCATCAATTCAAAAGATACTGGAGGTGATGCTATGGTCTTCCTGAAGACATAGAGTTGTCTCAGTGTTAGGCATGAAAGAGGTGAAATCGCATGCAGGACAGGAAAAGAGAAGTCTTATTTCTCATTTTCCATCTTGTGCACCAGGTTCGGCGTGGGTGGGCAGCAAAGGACTTCTCCTTACATCTTTTTCAGTTATTAGAATTGGCATAATGGCACCTTCCTCACAGACATTGAATAGATATGTTATCTATAGATAACATTTTAGCTCCTTAACTAGATGTTTTGTATGATAGAGAAGAGTTTTTTATGGCACATTTTTATGACATTTCTTAAATGGATACTAGGTCATATTCCAGAAAAAAGAATTTCCTCCTAAAAGGATCATGAAGAAGAAATGCAGAGAAAAGTGAAGGTTATCAACTTCCAGGCTAACTAAGAAAAGAAAAATGCTAAGAAAATTTAGTGACAAAAATACAAGGACATATAACATGAAAAATTATATTAGAATCAGAGGGCTGCAACACATTCCCTATGATGAATGGCTGAGAGAGTTGGAGTTGCTCAGCCTGATGAAGACAAGGCTCTGGGAAGACATTGTAGTGGCCTATTAATAATTAAAGGAGCATTATGAGAATGATGGACAGAGACATTTTAGCAAGGCCTGAAGTGATGGGATGAGGGGAAAGGGTTTTGAGCTGAAAGAGGGGACGTATATTGGATATATATTGGATATATACTGGATGTACACTCGATATAAGGAAAAAATTCTTGATGGTGAGGGTGATGAGGCTCTGCCACAGGCTGCCCAGAGAAGTTGTGGATTCTCCATCTCTGGAAGTGTTCAGGGCCAGCTTGGGTGTGGCTTTGAGTAACCTGGGATAGTGGAAGATGTTCCTGCCCATGGTAGGGGGTAGAACAAGGTGAACCCATCCAATACAAGCTATTCTGTGATTCTACAAAACCCTAGCACAATGTACCATAATATAAATGCATTTTCCCAGACAAACACAAACAGAATTTTTACATGATCAAATATTACAACTGGATCACAGAAACACAGAGAATTGGTTGTGTTCTGCTGTGGATTAGGGAGTTCAGCATTTAGGGCAGTGCTTAAAATACCTCTCTAGCCTTTCTGTGGTGTGAATCCCCCTTGGAGAAGTGTTATCCTAGAGATGAAAAAGGCAGAATTAAATGAAGTTGCCATCACAGCATGCTTGAGAGAGCTCGGTTCACTGGGATTACAGATGCTACACACTCCTGCGATTCTCTTGGAAGGCAGACAGCTGTGCACGGCCATAGAGGCACAGCAGATGCCAAATGCCAATTGTTAAACCCTAGTGGTTACTTTAATTGCCCCTTTCTACCAATTTGAGATTTTGCAATGGTGGGAAAGCCACAGAGGTTGCTGTCACTCAAGTTCTCTGAACGTACAGCTCTGAGAAGAAAATAATAAAAAAACGAATGTAGTAAAAAGGACACAAAAAAACCAAACCAAAACAAAACAAAGAAAAACCCAAACCTCTCAAACAAACAAAAGTCCACAGGCTTGTGACAAGCTCGTAAACAAGAATATAAAGGGAAGAGAGAACGGGAGTTGACTCAGTTGCAGATTCAAGGCTTTACCTGAAAGTTTCATAAGGCAGCTGTGAGTGTTTTATGAGAGAAAGGATCCTCAGCAGCAAAGTTACAGCATGATGGACTCTGACATTTTGCAAAACTGTAAAACGTGTCAGTAGCTTTAACAAGCAGGAATGCTTTGACCTCCTGAGGTTCCTGTCCAATTTAGCCATTGCAACTCTTCGATTCGCACAATTAATGGTTACATTCAGCCAAGGGAGGGAGGAAAAAGGGTGACAGGAAATATCAGCTTAAAACCAAGACAGCATTCCTTTTCTTTTTTTTCTGCTCTAGCTCCATTATCAGATTTTCCCTCCTAATTCTTCACTGTGTGTTAGATATATTTTCACCGCTTTAATTTTCCCTTGGCATCTATATTTGCAAGCCTCTTGCTCTGTAAATATGCATTAATGGAATAATTCCAAAGGATTCTGATCCTTTGGCTAAACAATCATAAGGTTATTTTGCAGACTTTTTTTTTTACATTTGCTAGCACTAACACAGCACCCACCTTAGACTGATTGTTCGGTTATTTCTTCCATTTTGAGGATAATCCTACTCTATCTGCAATTTAAGGATCATCGCTTTTCTCCAGAAGAAAAAAATGTCACTTTGAGACCTTGCACATCCAAAAAGCAAGTGCAGACACATGGGGCCTTAAGCTGGGAGGATGAGTGTTGCTAGTTATTAGTAAAAAGATGCCAATTTAAGAGAGCAATACTGAGTCATTTCTCTTCCTCTCATTGATACAAAACAGATAGGACATTATAAAAAACAAAAGAATGCTCATTTCTTGTCTTCTGTTACATTTGTATTTCCACCAGATGAGGAAAGAAAAGCTCTCCAAGAGGCTTGAAGTTTTAAAAGAGAGCCTGTTGGTGAAACAGCAGCATGTGCTGCCAAGGAAGGTCCCACCCACGCAGTTTCACTCCTGTTCAGTCACGTGAAAGAAAATTCAGATCTCACCTAGGGATCAAAAAAAAAAAAAGAGATTTACCAACAAGATCCTCCTCCCTGGCAGTGCAGGATACCACACATTTGTTCCATATTTGTGCCATTTACAAGGGCAATTATTAGTCATGTATTTGCTACTCCAGTGTACTCCGAGTGCATATTTCTTCCTGGGGTTTTCTAGACACAAGCAGAGAGATTCAGCTGTGAAATTCCCTTCCCTGGGATGCTGTAGATGTAAAAAGCTGACAAGGCTCAGGAGGAGACTGGGCGAGTTTGCAAGACGCAAATCTTAGCCCATACAGTAAAGGCAAAGCACTCCTGTCTCAGAAAGGTTTATTATCCTGTTAATAAACATCTGGGAGAGAGATCAGAGCTGGAATCACACGTTTGCTCTGACATTGCACTCTTTCACAGGCATCCAGGTTTGACTGCTGTCGGAGATATTAGAAGGATCTCTTTGACTTTCTATAGCTGGTCTTACAATTTTATGTTCTCAGAGATCCTTAATGTGCTCTTTCAAAATGTCTCTCTGCTTTCCCTGAGTGAGGGCTGGGGGCATGCAGAGTGGAGGCCCTCCAGAGATTGTTTCAGGTGTCATGGCAGGGAAGAAGAACTGCTTGGGGAAAATTAACAATAGAAAAAAATAAGATTAAAGATACGTGACAAGCCTGAGAAAGATGCAAAAAGACTTGAGAGTGGAGATGTAAATGAGGGCACATAGGACTTTTAGCTGAGCACAAATTCTAGAAAGAAAGGAAACCAGTCTAATGTCAAATGTCAGGCTTATACTTCCAGACTCACTTAAATTATTGTTTCCCAAAACATTCAGAGATACATATCTTTTCTTTTGAAGGGTCCTCATAACTCAGCGAGATAGATTAGAAGATCATAAATGCTTGGAGGATGGGGCTGTACCTCCCTGTTTGCTCATACAGGAGTTAGCAATAGGGATCATTTCTCAATGTGAACAATTCCTAGTATACACATTATTACATCTTTTTTGTCATGTTCTTCTGTCAACCTTGCAGGTATTTTTCTCTCAGAAAATCTGCACATCAACGCCTTCCATATCCTACACTGTAAGACAATAGCAAAAACATCTCTTAAAAAATTCCACTGTCTTTTACCTGCATATGGATGCTAAAACTCAGTTCATTGCTCATCTCTGGGTCTCCATCTCTGCAAAGAAAGTGAGCCTTGGGGACAGATTGCATTTCTTCAAATATATATAGGTGGTAACTAGAGGTGAGGTTGACTCCAGCATTCACTCGGTCACTGCAAGAAAACAATTTTTCTGTGTCTTGGAGTAAAATGCCTTACCTGTGAGTCTTCACACCAATTCTATTTTCCCACAATAAATATGTGAGAAAATAGTTCTTTCGTTTTTCCTTCCCACTCATCACTGATCATGAAGTCTTTCTACTGCTGAAGAGTAATGCCTGTTAATTTTCAGTAGTTTGGTATAATATGAATAGAACTATAGGATAAATAAGATGCTGACAACTGGAACCCTTTTATTTTGTCCATTTCTTACCAATCACAAAGAGGAGAATAATTTCAAAATATAATATATGAATAATTAAAATTATACCTAAAACTGGTGGGGAGTTGTTTAATGTGTTGTGTTTTTTCAATATATGAATTGGTATTTATTCTTTACTAGTTCATGCTATTCCATAAAAGGAAGCCCCAGAAATATGACTGCATTAATAATTTACAATATATTTTATTTTTGTCCCCCTCACAAAGCATATTAAAGGCAAATGCTGGGAGTTATGATATAATCCTTTCTAGAGGAGTAAGTATCACAGCGCTGATCTTACCGATGGGGAAATTAGGTCATGCAGAATATAAGGGCTGTACTGTGGGGACATAAATTGCTCTATGTCACACATCTTCCACAAACTCTCTGAAGGAGGTATTTTAAGCTCTAAAACTTCTGTATTGACTAGCGTGAGACTTGACTGGAATTTAGATGGTCTGCACATATCCCAGACTACTCCCTCAAAATCATGGGAGGAATCCAAGATGCAGTTCGCCAAGACACGTTTTTAACCAATGGGAATGCTAGGAAAATATTTTCCATTTAGAAACCTAGAGCAATTTCTGAGTATTGCATGTATTGCATGGATTTTATAGCTTAAGCTTATTTTTATACTTGCCCATGGGTACTACTAGATGCGTAGAAATTTGACACTACTTCCTTTCTCTTCCCTGATTCATCTTTTCCTATGACACTCCTTGTGTTGTGCCTGTCTTGTGTCCTTTTTCACAGACAGCAGACATACAGGTGAATCCTAAGAGGGAATTGTTCCTTTCAGGTTTACTAAGAAGGAAAAAAAAAAAAAACACACAAAACAAAACATATATATAATTAAATTTGCGATGTTCCTCCTTTCGTCTGAGATTCACCTTGCCTAACTTGGTCATATAAAAATTAGTTATTTCATTAAGGTAGTCACCTAAATTTCCTCTCTGCTGAGAGGAGGGAAGAAGGTCTCTTCAGAGAATGATTCATCACACACGTTAAATATCTGTTTTGGGATAGGATGAATTCCTCTCTCTGGTGATACCATGCTCTCTCCCATGACTGTAGAGACAGTTTAAATAATGGGCTATGAGCAGAAACACATAGTTTTTAACAGGCTAGAGTTAGAGAAATGTTAGTAAATTTTTTTTTTTCATCATTCTGGTAAGTGCTATATGGGCATTGTAAAAAATGAAGCTGTCATTTAACATTCGGTACAAAAAAAAGGCACAAAGAGCACTAATTATTCACACAGGAAGCATTGGTGATGCAGCACACATGTCATTCAGGAATCAACAAATTTTGTATTCTGAATTTCAAAGACCCAGGAAAAAAGTCATAATATTGTCAGCTGAAATTTAAAAGGAAGAGATTTCTTTCTTTTCTTATTCTTTACGGACAGGGAAGGAAGTAATTGTCAGCAGGGGGTGAAATGCTGAGAATTTTTCTCTCATCCTTACTTACTTCATTCTTTAAAATCCACCTTTCTCTCAAACTTTCTGAAAGCCACGGGTTTCACATGCACTTTTCATGTAACATTATTAATTAAGGAGAAGCCTCTGTTTTGATTACCTACAGGCATCCTGACATCTGAAGTCAGCTATCCAGCTCTGTCATTCAGGTTTATACATATCCACAAACTGCAGCATCTCAGAAAAAAACAGGTTGCACACCATGAGAACAATAGTGGGGGAAAAAAAAGATAACACTCATGTGAAGCTTTAATTAATGTTAAGCCAATGCTGGCCTGCAGGAAATGTCAAGTTCTGCTGGATAAATCAGGGCTGCTTCTTGGTTTTGCAACACATCATGTTCTGTGTTCAATAAGATGCCAGGCTGCTTATTTTGACTGTCATTTATGTGCAGCGTTTTTCATGTGGTCTTAGAATAAGGTGCCAAAGTTGTCTGGTTCCCTGACTTTATTCTACGATTAATAATGCATTAGCCTAGCAAAATATTTGCTCCTGTTATTACTCTTGAGGTTATGAAATTAAATATATATAACTGAGAAATACAGTAAGGATATGGGAAATAAATCTTTCTCTGGTCTTCCCTTCCGTTTTCATTCATAAGGCAGCTCCCTTAGTTATAAGAACAGCTCTTGAATTTCAAAACGCATACAATGAAAGAAAGACTTCATTAGACTTGCTCAGCTCTGATTATGCCTGCCTCTGTGGTCTTAAAAGCCCATCACTGCATAAACCTGAATTCTGTTCACCACTCTGATAGTGCAGCTTTATACCAAAACGGCTCCACTGAATTCAACACTTACGTCAGAAGCTTCATGTTCTTAATGATATTTTTTATTGCTTCTTATACATTTCAGGTTATAACTTATACATAGAAGGATACAGAGGTCCTGATTTTTCTTTTTCAGGAGAGAGAGGTTGGGGAAAACAACTTTGAACCTCGATTCCAGACCTGGTAACTACCCAAGACAAGCATTGTCCTGCTGGGTTTGCTAACATATACTCCTTGCTTGCGGATCTAGAGGCACTCACTGTTTGTTCTGTTTTCTTATTGTAACCCCTTACAAGCCTTTTTGTTTCTTTTTTCTGTCTCCTCCTCATTTCTTAGTTCTGTTTTCCTCTATGTATTTTTTTCCTAATTCCTTTGAAATTTCCCTGGGATCATTCTCCAGTGGTGGAGCAGCTGAGGAGACAGGCAGCACCAGCTGTGGATGCTGAGACAGAAGTGCTCAGGAAACACTGAAACAGGGGATTCTGCCTATCTTTTTCACCTTCATAGATGTTGCAGGATGAGCTTATTTGCCCTCAAGCAGTCCTTCACCTGTAAATGCCTGTCAGTATGGGACACTAAGGCTTTGCATGTTCCAGGTGTCTGGAAAGATGTGGGAGTGACTAATCATTTGGTTCGTCATCTAGCCACAAATGCTTGGAGTTATTATTTAAAAAAAAAAAAAAAACCAAACCAGTTTGCAATAGTTCCCAAATTGTTACTCTTTTGTAATTAGGAAAAATTAGAAAAAACTTTCAGACTTAAGGAGAAATCTTACTCTGTATAATAAATGTAATTAATTATATATAATAATTATAATCAATAAACTACATATATTAACTATGTGAAATTTCTGTTCTAAACCCTCTACATCCAACAGTTTTCTAAGCAAGTAACTGCATTTTGAAATGAAGTGACATGCTCAAGAAAAATTTTACTTTCCTATTTTGTTCATTTTCCTGTTCATAATCTTTGAAAAATTAGACTGATGATCTTCAAGCTGTCAGAAAAGAAGCTGAAATTATTTTTAAAACAACTATTTCTGTTATTCATGCCTGAAATATTTTTTTCTGTGTTAACCAAATCCTACAGTCTCCTACATTTCAGAATATGATTATTTTAGATGTAATTGCCTGAATTTCCTCCTCTGTTGACACCTTTCTGTATCAAACATGTTTACCTCACTCAGTTTCTTCCCAGACACTCCTTCATGGCTGGGGTTGAAGAGAGAAGTTTGGGTTTGAAGACTTGCTGCTGGGTGCTGCAAGCTCACCCTGGTGTTCCTCTGTTACCTGATATTAATGACTGTGGATGACAAGGAGGATTGGTGTTGGGTGTACACACACATCTGTAATGGTCAGAAGACAATCAGGGAGATAATTAGATTGCAACAGCAACACACAATTAATGCAAGGTAATGGGACAGATCCCAATCTGTTGCACCAGTGGTAAATCCAAGGTAACCCTATTAATGTCGAGGACAGTTGTTTGCATATGTTGTACATTGATTTAACTGAGGTTTGATTCAGGCTCATTAAGTGACACATTTTTCACTTGTATCGTTTGTACGGGCAGACTGTGGATGATTACCCTCAGCTTGAATGCCACTATACATTAACTGCTTTAAGACATGTGAATTAAACTCTGATCAGGTGCCAGAGATCCCCTAATTAGAAGTGCAAGCCGTGCCCATGCTAAATTCTAGGTTCCTTAAAGACAACAGACTCCACTGAATGTTTATCAACAGCTGTGGGCACATTAGGATTTTAAAACAGTCCCTAATCAAAACAACGAATAATTTTTCTTGTAACTGCATGCAGGTTGGCTAATTTGTTTGTTTTGCTATTTATATCATCAGCAAAAAAAAAAAAAAGTCGTTTAAAAGGCAAAGAGTTTTTAATGAAAATGGTCAAAACTGTGCTCTGCAGTAATGTATCAGAATTCTTTGTAACAGAACAATGTCCCGTGATGTATTCTAAGGGAAATTGTGATGGAGAAAGAGAGGCAGTGCTGCAGTGGCCCAGCCTGGGGCTGGGGCGACTGGAAAAGCTGCACTCCCCGAACCAGCAAGCTGCTGGTGGGACAGTTTGGAGGTCTGAGATAACCTCCCCCGGGCTGTAGTGAGGAGAAGGCTTTCCCCATACAGCAGTGCAGTTCTATCTTAATTCCTGTTCAGTTAACCCATTAATCCCCCACCTACTCTCCTCCCCTATATGTACCCATTCTAGAACGTTCTCCATCCCTTGCTACCCCATTATCCCTCCTCCTCAGTCTCTCCTCCACTGGACTGTGTATCCCAACCCCGCCTTTACTTCTCCCCTTTACCCTCTTCCCATTGGTTCCTGTCTCCTGATAAAACCCCTGGACCCTCCTTTGTTCCTCAGCTTCTTTGATGCTGGATCCTCCATGGAATAAACCCTTGGATCTCCAAACAGGGATCCCCTCCTGCCTCTTTGTCTCCAGGCGATGCTGAACTATTGAGCTGTTGGCATGTGAAGGTGTCTGTGTGCCTGCCAGCAGCCTGAGTGGCTGTGCCAGACTGATACCTTAAATGGCTATCTAGAAACAGAGACCAGACAGGAATAAAGGAATAAAGGAGGGATTGATTTGAAAGGCCTTCAGAGGTCACACTCTGGGCTCCAGAGGCTCCTGCCTCAGTGCATCCCAAAATGGACAATGACAGCTCCTGAGTTCTTCCCACTTTGATATCAGCATCAATTCCCCAAGCAGAAGCCAGGCAAGGATGGAATTTGCCCAAGCTTGCCCCCCTCTCCCCAGGATGAAGGTTTGCAGTTGTTGGGCCCAGGAGGGTCTGGGTGTCCTTGGAGAGCGAGCTGGAGAGGCTTTGTTATGTCAGTGTGAGCATGAGAGAACAGCACTGAACGAGCTCCAGGGAACTGCAGAGTTACATGGGCACTGCAGGGTTGGAAACAATATAAAAGTTAAAACCTAAGGCATTGGGACCCTCCGGTGAAGGACACTATCTGGGACAGACACAGTGCATGACTCGCTGACCACTGTGCCAAGGCAGCTCACTTCAGATGAGTCCACAGAGTGGCTGGGGTGAAAAAGGATCTCTGGAGATCATCTTGTCCTGTAAAGCAGGTTGCACAGGATCTAGTCCAGGTGGCTCTTGAGTATCTCCAGCGCAGGAAGCTCTAAAACCTTCCTGCACTGCCTGTGCCACTGTTCAGTCACCCTGACAGTGAAGAAGGTGGATCTCTGTCTAGTGCCCATATTTCATGTGACAACCGAGAGAGCCCAGACACCTGGCTAGGCTTAAACAACAAGGTTTTATACTTGTCTCTTTGGTGAAATGATTTCCAGTTGTCATGTGATACATAAAGAGTCAATCCAGCCATGTGCAGCCAGGTGCATCACTGTGTGAGCAGTCCCTCCTGTAGAGAAATGCAGACTTACAGGGGGGTTGGATGCAGCTGTCCTGAGTTTTTTCTTTTTAGGTGGTATCTTTAAGGGTCAATCAGCTATTTCATTTTTGGAGCACACGGACAGAGAGGACAGGAATTCATCTAAGGCTCCAGAGCAGGGTGAGTGCATGCAGACTGCCTCTGGGAAACAGGCTCTCACTGGCCTGCCAAAGCATGTCTCAGCTCAAGGGATTCTTTAGAGTAGTTAGGCTTTATTATTACAGACAGTATCACTGTAAATATTGTACAGCAAGAAATGATGGAATTAGTATTCTAGTGGCCAACCCAGATGTACTCTGAGCTGATGTAAACCAAACAATGAGAATTTCTCGGTACACAGAGTGATTCAAAGCCCAATTAATTTAACAGAGAAACTCCTTTGATTTCTTTCTGTCTGAAACAGGCTCTTGAATTTTCATTGCACATAATAACACCCAGTGGCTCATCTCAATATCAGCTTCAAAGAGAATAGGAGATGCTGCCCTGCCTCACAGAAGGTTGCAGAGGTGAGTTAGTGCCTGTCTGCTACACATGTGGATTCTGCAGTGATGAGCATGATGGAAAAGTCCGTGAAGAGTTGGCAAGTTGTGGAGGGTTTGGATAGCATGAGGTAAATAAACCCCAGGCCTGCAGGCTGCATGAGGGAGAATACAATGTGGTATGAAGGTATAATGTATGTCCTACTCCACCAATGTGTAAAATTGATCAATGCTTGCAAACAAAAAACCCCTCAAGACCAGAATAATAGAGACTATCTGATAGTGCAACACCAGAAAAAAAAAAAAAGAAAAGAAAATTAGAATAGAATGGGAGACTTTACAGCATTTCATGATTTCCTAGTGTTTATTTTTCCAGTTCAAGGTATAAGTCTGAAGTCTGGAATTTTATTTTTAATTGAAAGGTGATCGTTCCTCAGGAGATGAGATTTTGGCAGCTGTTCCCACGTGTCAGTGTGCTGCCTCGTCTTTGTTCAATCTCACAAAAGCTGTGCTCATGTGTAGGGCTTTACCAGCTTCCTGGTGTAGTTCTGCCCCAGGCTTTTTGTGTCCTTGCATGGCAACTATAATTTAGCTTCCAGCACTTCTGTAAGTGTTTTGGCAATTCTGCCACTTCCACAACCTCTGTAGTATTTATTTGGGTCATTTCCTTGCGTCATAGAGAAGATACAAGACATTTGTTTTGTCCTTTTTTTTCACCCTCTACTTCTGCTTTCATATGTCTTTATATTTTTCCTTTCTGTATTTATATTAATTTTTTAAACTTTTTTTTCCCTTGTCTCTTTTTTCCCACTCTATCCCTTTACTCCCTTTTTCAGTTTTAGATGCAAATCAGCATTATTTCCCTTGAATTATTTTCTATTCCTAAAATAAAAAAAAAATTAGCAAGCAGGTGGTCTTTTTGTTCCCATATTTTTAACTCACCTTCCAGATTTCTAACTTTCAGTGTTTCCAGCACCTTCACAGCCATTTGACAACAGTGTCTATCTCTAGTCATACTTTAACCATTATGATAAACCACAAAGGAAGCTGGGTTTCTCTAGAGAAAATTCACTGTTATATCTCCTGCTAAATCTGCAGGTCTAATATGATATGCAGAAATCAAATTTGAAGCTTTCTCATTATTTTTTAAGCATGGCAATCATCTTCACTGTTTTATCTGTAAAGTCACACAGTCAGAACTTTGTTTTCCTTCAGAAGCATGATGCCAGTTCCAATGTCACAGTTTGGGGACTTTTTTTCCCTCTGAGAAATGCCTATAAATTTATATGTCTATACTGAATTTCTAAGGTTGCTCTTAATAATGTAAATAATTTAATTTCCCTCAAACACTTGCCTCTAACACCTATGTAAGAAGCTACTTCAAGAATAAGGTGGGCTAACTGAGATCAGATGGAGCTTTTTAATTTTCATTTCACACCCAGAATATTTACTGGGCAAAATATCCCTTGAAGACATTTTGAGAACCTCGTTTTACTTTGGCTTAGAAGGCTGACATAAAACCTGTAAGACATCTGTAAAATCAGGACTCTAAAAATTTTGACTCCTGAGCAGGATGTAATTTCGGCCTATTTATCTTTTTTTGTGAACCTGACACCTTGCATTTGATTGAAGTTTAGCTTTATAAAATTTAAATAATAATAATAATAATAATAACAATAACAACAACAACAACAACAATAATAATAATAATAATAATAATAATAATAATTTAAGATATTGCACAGCTTCAAATAGAGGACACCAAAAGTTTATTGTGGTCCTATAGTAAAAATGTAAGGCTACAGAATGTCTGCCTCATCTCCACTAACTGATCTGTGAGAAAATCTTGAAATAAAGGAAAAAAAAATCATTACTTTCTCCTTTCTTTAGCAAAATTTGGAGGAGTTCAATCTTCAAGCCAAGCACTGCACCTTTGTCCTCTCTCTCCCACGTTGCTCACTCACCTCCACATTGCTGACTTGAATTGCTTCCAAATAGGCTGGGAAATTTACAGCTGCTATTACAGGTCATGTAATACAGGTTAAACCCATGTTTACAGCCCAATAATTTCCCTGTGTCTTTAAATGAGCTATGAAGTATTTTGTAATGCAGATTGTCTGCTTTTTTTATTTGCCCATAAAAGCAGTGAAGGGAAGCTACAAAAACTCTTGTGTTTCCTTGTCGCTGAGGACAGCCTTGCTGCTGTGCTGCACTGAGCCTGGAGAACCAGGACTATTAAATGGTTTCAAACTTCAAGGAATTGCAGGTGCCACAAGTAGCAGAGGAAGGATCTAACTGGTCTGAATGGGTCAGAAAAAGGCATCTGAATAGCAGATCAAGATACAGGGAATTTGGCCATTGTCTAAGTCAGGGAAAACAGCCTTTAAGGCATCCCTCTTCTGTTCTGATCTTGGGCATAACCAGAATTAAATATATATATATCTTAATATATCCATCAGTCTTGCTGCTGCACTAGATGAGAATAATTTGATGACCATTCAAATGTCCTGGTTCTTGAACCAGACAAAGGATCACGCCACAGAAATCATATCATATTTGTGCCAAAATAAATGCAAGAGGAGTAAAGCATGAACGGATAAATGTGTAAAGAAAGTTTAAAGCTGAAAAGGAGAACCTTGAACATGGTTTGTAAACATTGTAATATTCAGAGATAGGGCAGGTAATCTGTTTTGTCTGGATGCTCATCCTAGTTCAGATCTGATACATTGCCTTTGATTTCTCATGGATTTGATTTGACAAGGCAAGAGATCACTTGGGATAAGGTCTCTCCTGTGTTTGTGCCAACAGCACCCAGGAATGTCAGCTGTGGACCAGGATCCCGTTTGGAGAACTGCTGTACAAACATAACAACAAAGAGATTTATGCCATCTTTTATTCAAACCAAGGAAGATAATGGATTGGTGATTTGTACCTGAGCTAAATATTAAGGATTTTTTTTTTTACAATTTTATGTTCAGAAGCACATGAATGCCATCAGACTTTTTAACTTCAGACTAAACAAATACAGATGCTGAAGATGTGAATTCCTTTTAGCTGATGTATTTAATATATTTTCCTTGTTTTTCGTTTGTAAAGAATCTAAACCCGGAGGAATTATAAATTGAAAGATTATCACCATAATTCTATGGACCTCAGCAGTGATTATAAAATAAGCTCATCAAATAATCATTTGCAAGTGTTTATGAGCCAGGATGTATTTCCTTTGTCAATTTCACAACCATGCTCTGTAGCATTTGGAAATGTTACAGTTTGCAAATCCTTGCTGGATTTTTTTTTTAATTTTTTTTTTCCCTTCATGAAAGAAGCAAGCTCAAATGAGGCATTTCATTATTACTTCAATAACGCACAGTCAGCAAAGCTTTCATGTATCTTGATTGTTGATAGCCCCTGATGAAATAGGAAGAGACAAAGTTTGTCAGGTAGGGACCTGTACAGACACAAGTCTCTCCAGCTAAACAGCATGTCCATGTAAATTTAAGTCTCAGGCAGAAAAGACAGTGGGGAGGAGGGGAATCAACACCTATTAAATTTGGATGGGGACAGAAAGAGTGGCCTTTGTTGACTGACAGACAAGGTTATGTGGCTGAACAATAATTTGAAGGCCTGAATTATTCATGTCCAATTCAAGGTAAAAGGGTTTAACCTGGTGATATCATTGTGTTGCAGTATTTCACTAAGACAAAAAGTGTTATTTCTGATTTTTTATTTTTCTACATTCATGTCTTATACAAGAAATTAGAGAAGGGATTGGGAATAACTGCTAATTTTTAGATAAAAATATATGTGCATATATTAAGGTCCAAGAACAATTTGTTATTTAGAATGAAAGAGCAAACAGCCTGCAAAAGGTCTTGACAGCTGAAATTCAGACTTCTCTTCCACCATACCCTACTCACCAGAAATGTCCTTCTGTGTTACTCTTAAACAAAGAGGGTAAAGGTTGGTATACTACTGGGACTCCAGCCTTTATTTGAAAATAAAGGTTATGGAGGGGTTTTTTTGTTTTGTTTTGTTGTTTTTTTGTTTTAATAAAAGTTATATTTCTTTGCTGCCATGAAATATAAACACAATACAATCCTTGTCTACTCTGCNAGGAGGATGAGGGGTCTGGAGGGGAAGCTGTACGGGGAGTGGCTGAGGGCACATGGTCTGCTCAGCCCAGAGAAGGGGAGAATGAGGGGAGACATCCCTGGGGCCTTCAGCATCCTCATGAGAGGAAGAGGAGGGACAGGCACCGATCTCTCTGTGACCAGTGACAGGACACAAAGGAATGGGATGGAGCTGAGTCAGGGGAGGTTCAGGTTGGGTATCAGGAATGGTTTTTCACCCACAGGGTGGCTGGGCACTGAACAGGCTCCCCAGGGCAGCAGTCACAGCAGCAAGCCTGTCTGAAACAAAGAAGTGTTTGGACATTGCTCTCTCAGGCACACAGGGTCGCTCTTGGGGGTGGTCCTGGGCAGGGCCAGGAGTTAGACTGGATGATCCTGATGGGTCCCTTCCACTCAGTATAGTCTATCATGCTCTAATTCTGTGTGTCCTGCCATCTGTTACAGCTTCCTGATTCGGCCTTCTAAAATGTTCATTGACTGTGATGAAGCGTTCATGGGCTGTCCGAAATCATCACACAGCTAATTGCTACAGAAAGGATCAATGAAGCTGCCTACAAATAAAGATAAATACAGATAACAATGCAGTTCAGAGTGTACATCCCTGGTCAAGATCCACCTTTTTTTTTTTTTTTTTCCCCTATTAGCATCAAACAATTAATTAATGAATTAGTTTAGCTTGGGACAATATTCATTCACTCCTGATTCCAGGTAAGAAGACTGGAGAGAACACACTTAATTGGAGATGCTGGCATGGAATGGTAGTCTTAGACAAAAACAGAAGATTTCTTACTAAATCTCCTTCTTCCTATCACAAAGTGCATTAAACTGCATTTTCTGTTACAAAATCCATTACCAGTTCTATCTGCCCTTTAGTTCACAGTATTCTGTATTATTAATGTCACAGGAAGTGCTGGTATCTCTGAAGCACGAGTCAGTTGTTGGATGCATCAATTTCTATTTTTTGGATCCTCTTCTTTGAAATTCTGGTCCCATTGGAGCTCCAAGGGTATTTGTGGTGCCTCGAGGGATTGAGTTAAGGACATATTTAAGAACATAAGGACTGTCTGGGGGAGTGGCAATTTTCACCAGCCATCAACCCTCATTTCCTTTTACCCATTTTATTGAGATAACTTTCACGTGCCTACCTTTAAGATCCACTTTAATTTAGCCACACAGGCCACTGGCTTCTGACTTTTCTTTCATGGGACTGTAACTTGCAGATTTTTTTTAACCATGTCACTGCTATTATCCCTACAGCTTTTTCCTTTCAGTCCAAGAGTTCTCCTCCATCTCCCGCACATCAGGTGTAACTAAGGTAGATCTTTTCAGCTGCAGGGAGACTGCAGTTACTTTTCTGAAGTGCTTTACCCACTCAGTGGCATCCCCCATGGAGATTTCAGAGTAATTACCTGTAGTTATTAATCAGTGCTTACTCACTTCTTACAAGCAGGCTGTGCAGGGACACACAGGAGTCCTGAGCTCTGCTCTGCCTGGGGAAGAGTTACTTGTCTCAAAGTGATCTCCTGTCCTTCTTTGTTGATTTTAACACTGTCCCTCTGTGTTTTCAGAGCCAGGACACTGTGGGTAAAAAAATTAAATTTATCAGCTTGACCAGAAGTGCTGCTTTTTTTGATGTGATGGATCTAAATTTTTCTCACAGCTTTGAAACATCCAAGGGATTTGAGAGAGCCTATTGTGGTCAAATGAACACATTTTCAGTGTCATTTGCTGGGTTTATTTATGCAGAAAAAGACAGATACTTTAGGGAGATAATTCCTTTTCTCACACAGAAAAGCAAGTAGAAAAACTAATATCAGTGTAATTTGCAAGATCATTTTTGGGTGTAAAGAGTAACTCAAATGTACTGAAATACTCATAACTGACAGACCTTTTTCATCACTTAAATGCTTTAAATTGAGCAGAAATTGGAACACTACCTGAGAAATCTGAGTCACCAACACACTCTGGACAACATGTCCAAAGATAAACTATTCAATATAAAAGTAATATCCCTCTGTGAGCACACTAAACAGGAAAAATCCAATCTGAATGCAGAAACCCAAAGCACAGTGACTACTGTACAGGGAGGACTGCCCTAAGAAGGAATGTTTCTTTTCCAACTTTCACTTGGGACTGAACTTAAAAAAAAAAGCTATTCCTATTTGCTGCTGTCTTCATCCAAAGATGGTTCAAGAGTTTTTATTCTTTCATCATCTCCTTGGGGCATTTTATCTCCTTCTGTGTCTTGTAATGCATCACTCAATAAATAATTAATTTACTCAAGTAAGCAGGATCTCTTGGGGTTTATAGAGTTTCTGAGTGAGGAGAGATGACAGCTGATGGAGCTATCTAAGAAGGAAGCAGTGAGGAAGAAGAATCCAACATGATATGTTACTTTCTTTGATTTATTTTTTTTAATTGCCATTACACTCATCAAAATTCATTCTTGATTAACTTTTCCCATTAGGAAGATTAGGTATCATTCCTCTGGTATTGTTTTGATAAGTAGGGCTGGGAAGTGGGTCTATTCTGCATTAATCAGTGTATGGAAGGCCAGAAGGGGATTGAGAACCACATCTACCTCCCTTTTTAGTCAATTGCAGCACCATGGGAGCAGGAAGGGGTTGTTACTAGTGAGAACTTTTTTTTTCATTGCACTGACACACTTAAAATTCACATTTTTCTCACCAGGCTTGCAGAGAACAGCATTTCAGCAAGTCTGGGCATGAAAGAATGGCACGTGGCTGAAAGTATGGAGAAGGCTGGTGCTGGAGACTCTGCAGAGACCCTCTGATGAATTCACCTCATAAAATTGTTTCTATAAAAACACACCAGCACATGTATTAAGTGTATTTAATTGCGTGTTTTTTTCTCTACAACCATAAAACTTACAGGTGTGATTAGTTTTTAGTATCTATGGAAAACACCATATCATCTACCTCCTAATTTATCTGTGAATGACACGGCCACCTCAGAGCTCTTCACCAGAAACATATGTCGCCCTCATTCCCATGTGTGGACTACTCATGTGTGTGGGGTTTCCCCTTCTGTTCAGTCTTAATTTAGACCTAATGATTATCAAATAATTAAGTCCTCATATCTGTTTCCTTTTAGTGAAAAAACAGCTAATTTAAAATTAAGCATCCTCCATACGAAACTTCAAAATTAATTTATGAAAATGTTTGAAATAACTCAGATTAAGGAGAAAATTTCCAAATTGTCCCCCATTTTATCTCAATTCATAAGAAAACACAAAATATTTTCTGTGCAAAATTTCCAGAGGAGACCAGAGAACTAAGGAATATTGCTTTTCCTTAAGTTTCCTGTGGAAGAGCTGCTTTATGTGAAAACTTGGAGATGTGTGACTTACGAGTTTTGAGAGCCGCCTTTTACCTTATAATGTCTTGAATTTTGCAAGCAAGGTGCATGCAGTTTCTGATATTTAACCTGAAACAGAATAAATATGGTTGGATTTTTAAAGGCAATTCTAACAGAGTTCAGTTCCCACCGCATATTTCCTCAGCCCTTTCCAAAACCATAGTGTAACTGCAAAACAGAGATAAAGTTTAGGGTGATACACTGCCTCTGTAAGTTGATTTCTGGAGTTTGAGGCATCTGAACTGGCAGAGGACTCTGAGGGCAGTGGTCAAGATCTTGGGGGGCTGTGTGGTTTTCCCCTTGGCTCTTTTGGTGAAGAGGAAGAACTTGAGCAGGAGCAGAAGGCTCTCGAGTGTCAGCAGTTGGTTGTGTGACTGGTGTTGGCAACAGGGACTGCATTTTATGACCACAGGATCTCCCCTGGGGATCAAAGAAACAGTTAAGTGGGAAAAAATCATCAGCAGGCTGGCTGACATGGTAAGGAGAACTTTCAGCTTAGACACTACAGGGGAGTGAGATAACCCACAGTCAAATGGTGAAGGGGTGGACTGTCTTGCCAAGTAAATAGTGCAGAGTCATGTGGACAAGAGATGTCTAAATGAATAAACTAGGTCTGAAAATGATCCACCTTGAGCATTTGCACATAAGGAAATGTGGGATGCCATTGAGTTAGTCATACCTCCTCTGGAAAACCAGCAGGACTGGGTGCATCTCCACAGGGCCTTGCAGTGCTGCATGCGCATTGGGAATAAGCAGGAGAAAACAAAAAGATTCCAGATGCAGGACTATGATCATTGCAGGCGTCTGCTACAGGCTGCCTAAGCCTTGTGAGACCACTCTGAATTACCTTTGGAAGGTCATGGGAAGCAGAAATGCTCCTGATGATTATAAGAAAGAAAATGTCACTTCAGTCTTTATGCAGAGAACTAGATGCAGACCAGCCTTCTTGGTCCCTGGGAAGGTGAAGGAGCAAATAATCCTGGAAACCATTTTCACTCATAAGAAGGACGAGGTAATTGGGAGCAGTCAGTGTGGATTTACAAAAGGGAAATTGTTCCTGACCAACTAGATAGCCTCCTGTGATAAAATGTATCTCAGTGGACTGGCTGAGAACCACAGACATTCTTTTTCTGTGCTTTCGCAAGGCTTTGGCACCATCTTCCACGGCATCCTTATAAACAAACGAGTGCAATGTGGGGTGCTGAAATGGACACCAGAAGCTGGATGATGTGCTGGGATTGTGAGGCTGTGGTCAGTGGCACAAAGCCCATCTGCAGGCCTGCCACTGGTGAGCAACTCCTCGGGCTGCTGCTGACAGTACTTGAACCTCTTCAGTAACATCCTGGGTGACGAGACAAACTGCATCCTCTGCCAGTGTGCAGGCAGTGCAGAACTGGGACAAACTGCATCCTCAGCCAGTGTGCAGACAGTGCAGAGCTGGGACAAACTGCATCCTCAGCCAGTGTGCAGACAGTGCAGAACTGGGACAAACTGCATCCTCTGCCAGCATGCAGGCAGTGCAGAACTGGGACAAACTGCATCCTGAGCTAGTGTGCAGACAGTGCAGAACTGGGACAAACTGCATCCTCAGCTAGTGTGCAGACAGTGCAGAACTGGGACAGACTGCATCCTCAGCCAGTGTGCAGACAGTGCAGAACTGGGACAAACTGCATCCTCAGCCAGTGTGCAGACAGTGCAGAACTGGGACAAACTGCATCCTCAGCCAGTGTGCAGACAGTGCAGAACTGGGACAAACTGCATCCTCAGCCAGTGTGCAGACAGTGCAGAACTGGGACAAACTGCATCCTCTGCTAGTGTGCAGACAGTGCAGAACTGGGACAAACTGCATCCTCAGCCAGTGTGCAGACAGTGCAGAACTGGGACAAACTGCATCCTCAGCCAGTGTGTAGACAGTGCAGAACTGGGACAAACTGCATCCTCAGCCAGCGTGCAGACAGTGCAGAACTGGGACAAACTGCATCCTCTGCCAGTGTGCAGGCAGTGCAGAACTGGGACAAACTGCATCCTCAGCCAGCATGCAGACAGTGCAGAACTGGGAGGGGTGGCATGATGCACCATGTTGTGCTGACATTCAGAGGGCCTTTGACCAGCTGGAGGACTGTGCCCATGGGCATCTCCTCAAGTTCAACAAAAAGGAGGAACCGAGTCCTGCATCTGGGGAAGAATCTCCTCCTGGGCTCTGGTGTTTTGTGATAAGCTTAGAGCAGCACAAAGGTGATTCAGATATTTCCATTTTTGCTGTCTCTGCTCCATCTGTTCAGTGGATCAGTGTGCCACAGCGTTTTATTTTGCTGAGGGCCAGGTGCCTTTTACATCAGAAATTCAGCTTCTGGTAAAACAGGGACCAGGAAAATTCCACGGAACCTAAAGAGGGGAAAGACAAAAGGAATCATGGTGGGGAGAAAGGAGGAGGATGACATAGTTTTGCTTGTTCCTAAATTATATTGGATTATGTTTTCCAGGCCTGTGAACAGCTGAGCTGTGAGAGAAATATTTCTTGGGAGAGGCGATGAGAATGTTAATCCAGTGATTTGATGCAAACGGATACAAAGGCATCTTTACCTCATTATTGAGGTGAATTGACTGGAAAATTCACTTAACTAATCAAGGACGAAGTTAATAAGTTTGGTTGGGGTTTTTTTTCAGTCTTGAAATAATGCAATTTTAAAATCTTTGAATTTTAGAAAATGTTAATACAAGTTTCTAGTTTGCCATTTGGGACTGGGTGCTATATTCAGCTGTGACCGTCATGTTATTAGTGTGTAATTAGTAGACATTAGTAAATACATTTTAAAAGACATAAAGTTATTTTCTTCATTCTGCAGGAAATTTGAATGTATTTAATTTTAGGAAATGATTTTAAACTGGTACAAGCTTGCTACTTGCAACATTTTATTTTGTAAAAAAGAAAATGTCTGCTTAAAGGCAGATTCAGGGATAGCACGAAAATAATACTTCTGATATACACTCACATGAGGATTGAAGATGTCTAATTTAAGCTACCAGAATTTTTGCTACGGTAACTATATTTACCAGAACCAATTCTAATTATCATGTGTTTTGCTTAGAAGATGGAAATATTCCCTCCGAAGATGAGTATTCCCATTTAATATTATTCAGAGTAATAGCAACTCACACAAATAATGACTTCAGGTTTAGGTAGTTCTGAATTTCAAGATCCTCAGGGGCCCAATGCCACTAAACATGATATATCTTTGGTGTTCTTTGTAGATAATCCCATTCAATATTATAGATCCCAAGAAAATCCCATGTCTAAACTGAAACCGAGCACTCAGCCAAACTGCCCATACTTCTTGTGCTTGTAGGCGTGGCTCATGGTGCTGTGGATGTCAGCAGAGAATGTGCAATTCTTCCCTGAACTCGAATCTACACTTCAAATTCACCCTCTGTGCTCGTCAGTCTTTAAAACACACGCACTAAAATATTTAACTTAACATAATTTTGGATTTTAGTGTTTTACGTTCCTGCATCGAAACAAGTTTAAAGTCCAAGCAGTTTTAATTATTTATTCAAAGAGAAATGAAAATATTCAGGGCTTTTACAAGTGTCTAATATGCAATGTGGATGTCGAGAGAGTGTTGTGATGCACAGTGAGTACAGCCATGGTGAATGTTCTCCTCACAGGTTCCATGCTGTGTTTCTGATGTGACAAGGTCTCCTAAGTGTTAGTGCTGGAGACCATGACCCAGGATCCTCTAGCTCTCTTGCTGAACTTAAATCCCGTTCTGGAACAACCTCATCTGCACTGGATATCCACAGCTACAGTCATATTTCATGTCATTTTGTTCTCATCTATACAGCAGGCTAAAAAGGAGAGACAGAAATTGATCCATTTATCTCTGAACAGAGGGATTATTATTACTGTTGAGCAGAACTAGTAAGGAGACACTAATGAAGCCAGACCTTATTATCCTGTCTCATTTTTTTCAGTTATCTATCAGAGTCTGAACTTGCTATTTTTCCTGTATGAGACAGCACTAGCATGCCCTCTCTTCTCTTGCCATTTGACCCCTTGGAAAACAATATAAATGTATCTACTTCATCCTCTTCTGTGCCTCTCTTCCTACTTTCTTCTAATTAGGCTGCCCATAAAAATTTCTAACCTGAAGCAAGAGTAGACAATCAGAAATGTATTGTGGTTATATAAACACAGTTTCTCAGAAGATAGACAAGAGAAGAGTAACAGAATGTGGACAGAAAGACGTAGGGGGATTAAAAGGCTGTGGAAGAAATTGTAGATTCTTGCACTATTTGCTCATGGCAGATGGAGGCTGTAAACAAGGAGAGCCATTGGCAGTGAAATAGAAATTGTGTTGCTTTCATGATTGAGATTATTGTCGTTATTATTATTTTTGTCCCTTCCATGTTCTTTTTAATATACGGTCATTAAAGTAGCAAAGGAGAGAAAAAAAAGATATTGCTTGTTTCACAATTACTTTGGAATGTTGCTTTGATAATTAGCTCACAGAAGCTGTCATCCTGGTCGATACTCTCTTCTCTGCTGAAGACAGCATTACTGTCTGATTTATGTTTTGGCTCATCCCCTTGTCCCCTCACGTTAATCGTCTGCTGTTGATAGCCATTTAACTAAATGTGTCTGGGGAAATAGGGTGAATAACAGTAATGGGCAAGACAAGGATTAGAAACATTACCCATAAAGCAGAGTAGATTTTGCACATTCAAAATGAAGATGAGCCAACTACTCCCCACGAAGAAAAAAAAAAACTTCCGACCTCCTGATCACCTCTAGTTTCTCACAGTAGATCACATAAGATCAGATAGACAGATAGACAGACAGACAGATAGAGGTGTGTGTATGTAGATGGTCATAAGATGCTCAGAGGCCAGAAGCACTTCTGCTCTGGAGACAGGCAGAGAGAGTTGGGGATTTTCAGCCTGGAGAAGGGTCTGTGAAGACCACAGAGTCCCTTCCAGTGCCTAAAGGTGCTCCAAGAGAGCTGGGGAGGGACATTTGGCAAGGGCCTGGAGTGCCAGGACAAGGGGGAATGGCTTTGAACTAAAAGGGGGAAAGTTTAGATGAGTATTAGCAAGAAATTCTTCCCTGTGAGGGTGGGGAGGCCCTGGCACAGGTTGCCCAGAGAAGTTGGGGCTGCCCCTGGATTCCTGGAAGTGTTTGATGCCAGGTTGGATGTGGCTCTGAGCAACCTGGGATAGTGGAAGGTGTCCCTACCCATGGCAGGGGGTTGGGTCAGGGCAGGATGATCTTTAAGGTCCCTTCCAGCACAACCATTCTGTGATTCTATATATAAATCTATACACACACACACACATAATTTTATCTATATGTTTTTAAAAATATATACAAAATATGCATGTACTCGTGTCATTGCATGCATACATATGTGAACTTTAAACATCATCAAATTATCATTGGTGTATAATTTATGGATTAGCAGAAAATGATACAAAACATAAAACCTGAGCTGAAGCAAATGCAGTATTGTCTTTAAGAAAGGCTGACTGTTAAATTCTCCACAACTGGGGTATGACATCAGAAATTTTCTACATAATCGTTTTGCTGCCATCTGTTAGATTTTTCTTTCCTCTCTAAGTTTGCTGTGTCATCTGGTCTGTAGGTTCCACCAAAGACTTCTGGCACTGGGACTGCGGGCAGTCCTAGACCAATGATTTAATTTCATTAATGAAAAAAATTCATCATGGGGAAAACAAAGTTTTGTGTTTTCATTTTTTCTTTTCTGTTTGTTTTGGTTTGATATTTTTTTCTAGGATTTTTTTTTCCCCCAAAGAGCACAGCAGTATTTTTATTAAGGTTAGTATTTGTGGGTTTTACTGGAAAAAAATCCAGAGAAATCAAATCATAGAAATGTAGACCAGGACAGAACAATTTTCACGATGGCAAGATGTAATATACTTTGTCTCCCCTAAAAAAAATCCTTGATTCAGAAATGATACTCTGTGACTACATACAGGTAATGTTCAGGAGCTTTGTGATCCTAAGATTCTGCATTTGGTGCATCCTTCAGCCAGGTGATAGAGTGTTCTGAAGAGTTCCATCGAACACAGCATCTTCCTTACTTAAAGAAGGGAAAGATTTTTTGTCAAATCTTAATGGTGGAACCCAAGAAAAGTACGAGATCCCCAAGTACACATGGCACCATGGTCATATTATAAAAACAAAATGTTTTCTTGTTAGGTGAATATATTTTTTTTTCTCCGATAAAAAATTAGCATTTTCCCTGAGAAGTGAATTTTCAGGCTACTTTGCATCACAGTGCAATAAATTCTAGAATGGTCCACATATACTTTAACTCCTGTAATGAAGAAATAGCCTTGGGAAACAAAAAAACCCCAAATCTTATTTTTCCAGTTTTTCACTTAATTCCTTTTCCTTACAGGACTGTTACATTCTGGAAAGCTGTTCAAGGCAAACAGAATTCAAGAAGGCTCTTTATTCTTTCTACATTAATTATAATTTTAAAGCAGATTGTTTCTGGTTCTTAATCTTGCCTTCTGTTCTATATATCAATTTGAAATATGCCTTCAGGGCAACTTTAGCTCATAATGGGTAAACACTCAGCATATTTAGTATCTCAACCTCATTGGATATTGGACCAAAATCATGTGTGGCTCTTCAAACCTCATCTCCAAACACTAAGATCTGCAAAGTTAGCTGGACACCTCCAGAAAATTTACTGCAAAATCTTTACTAACATAAATAGCACAGAGTAGACCTCTCATCACCACTCCTTTCCAGTTTCAGTAATATCAAAGACAAAAAAATGCAAGGACTGAAATTAATCAGCTGCTGTTCTTATTTGAGCTGAGTCCATATTCAGATTTGTGTATCTGGGTTTGAAACCACCTGCCCTTTGACTTTTGAGCAGAAGTTTATTCAAAGTCATGCAATGCTTTTGGCAGCTTCATCTTTTCTTCTTGCTGGCTTTCAGTTCCCATAGAAAACATTCAGGTTTACCTAAGCCCTTGTTTATCCTCATTTGCCATGGGTACAGATGGAGACAGATGGGTGCTTGTAGGACTTGCATTTCCTAGAGCCTGTGCTTGATAAAACGGCCCTGGTCAAAGCCCATGACATTTAAGAATTCTCTAGGATACCTCTGCTATTTTGTCAGTGTACAGGGTAGATGTTGACCAGTTCACACATCTAAATTAATTGATGTTTTAGCCTGGGAGAAACAAGAGAAAAAAAGAAATTTCACCAGTGAAATTAATATTCTAATGAGAAAAGTCCATTATAGGCTTAGCAGCATGTTCTGATCAAATTCTAAGCACACCTCTCAAAGCCATGTTCCAGTTTGAAACACTGTGAGGGATGACAAGATGAAACGCTTCAGTCAAAAAGGACTCAACTTCTTTTACTCCCAGTAACTGAAACTAGGTTTTAAACATCAAAACAGAGACACTTTTCTCATGATGGTTCCCCATGAAAATATTTGAATTCTTTACGTATATCTAACTATTCACCACCATGCAGGTGAGCAGAGCACCTGTTCTTTCCACCCACTGATACACATACTAGTTACCTTGAAGAGTTTTGGCCAATAATGTGCACACATCCATCCATCCATCCATCTCTTCATCCATCCATCCATCCATCCATCCATCCATCCATCCATCCATCCATCCATCCATCCACCCATCCACCCATCCACCCATCCATCCATCCATCTCTCCATCCATCCATCCATCCATCCATCCATCCATCCATCCATCCATCCATCCATCCATCCACCTATTCATCCATCCATCCATCCATCCATCCATCCATCCATCCATCCATCCATCCATCCATCCATCCATCTATCCATTCATCTTTCCATCCATCCACCCATCCATCCATCTCTTCATCCATCCATCCATCCATCCACCCACCTAAGGCAAAATTACATTCCACATCAGGGTAGGAATTTCGCCCTTCATTCATCGGGCACAGAAATATATGCATTCCCTAAAATTTGCATTGGAAGTTCCTGGAACAGAATAGAACCATAGAATAATAGAACAGTTTCAACTGGTTATGGTAGACAAAATTTTTAATCACAGATTTCTTCAGTAAAAAAATTCTGAGCATATCCCTCCAGTAAATATGAAATAATTTATTTATAAATTATGGACTTGTACTGCTGAAGTTCTCTAATTCTCTCTGTGACGAAATGGTTTGTCTTGCTCTTTTTTAGAGACCACTGGAACAGAGCCTGTTTCTTTTCTATAACTTTTCTGAAACAGAGAAAGGGATCAGATGGGTGTTAGAGGCAGAACTGACACATGTAAGGAAGTTCTATTTAATTTTTAAAAGCAACTATATTGCAGCCAGTGAAAGCTGGGCTCTCTTCTCTATGCCATCATGCTACAGGGATACTTAACTGGTAAAATTCGCGGTTTTTATTCAGATAACTTTTTCCAGTTAAGTGGGAGTGAAACCAATTTCAGGCAGGTTTTTTGGGATAAACCTATTATGTGGTGAAATGGTACAGAAAATCATTTGGTTTGCTCTAAGCTTTTGATGTGCAACATAGTCTGTTTATTGTGACAGTCTTATTTCTAACTTATTCTAAGTAACCCATGGAGGCCTTGCAGTTCTGCTCTCCATGTTACACATGGCAACAGTCTGGTAATTAGAGGTGTAATGAGCACAAGAAAAAATCCCTATAAATAATATTTTTAAATGGAAAAATTTGAGGCATTTTCATTTCAATTTACTGCACTTTGCTCAAAACATAAATATTCAAGTACTTGAGAGATTTTCAACTGTCTTATAAATAAAAAGCGGTATAAAATTATATATTCTTTAAGTATCTTTATGTGGAAATGTAATAGAATGCATTTCTTGTAGATGAGACATTCAGATTAAATATTTTCAAAAATAGCTGCAAAAAGGTTTTGGTGGTGGTGGTTGGTTGGTTTTGGGTTTTTTTGGAGAAAAGTACGATAGGCAATTCATCTTTTATATTAAAAGAGTAAAGACTTAGGACGTAATTGAAATATCATTAAAAATATGTAAACCAACAAAAACACTACAGAAAAAAAACCCAAACCAACTAACAAACACACACAAAAAACCCCAAATCAGTCACCTCCACGTTTAAGCACATTGTTGTATTCAGCAGACAAATGGCAAAGTGCAGCTGGGGAAGACACAGAATACATTAAAATGTATTGAGAATTTTCCTTGTTGCTCCATTAAACGTAATTCAGACACCTGGCATGCCATAGAATTTTATTGCAGACTAGAAGTGACTGAAAAGCAAAAAAATATTCTAGTCTGTGTTGACTTGGAGCTACCTGTTTTCTTCAACTCATCTCCATCCAGTTGTGTGTAACAGCAATGCAGAGTTACAGCTTGGCCCATATAATTTCAGAATACAGAAGTCATGGTGGCATTCCAGTAAGAATAAAATCATATTAGATTAAATAAATGAGCATCTTAGAATAAATGAGCATCTTATCTCATCCTAGTGTCTGTTTGGTGTATCGGGTGTGTTTCCTCCATGTAAAGTTCATGTGCTTAGTATCCCCTGGAATATCCCTTGTAAGGAGGGAGAAACAGGTTCCTCACTCCCATGGAGGAACATCCCCTGATGACATTTTTTATCTCTGAGAACCCTTTGTTGGTTCATAATATTGTAAAGGCAAAGTGTGGGCGTTGCTTTCAGGATATTAATGACTTCTGCTACTGTACATGGGGTTCATGAGACATCAGCTATTATCAAAAAATTTTTAAAGATTCATTTGCTTTCACACATATATGTATATTTTCCTTTAATTTGCTTTTGCAAATATGTATATTTAACCTGTGACCAAATCAAAATAGTATTTGCTGGTTTACTTGCAGAAAAACATTTTCCTTCAATTCTCATCGACCTGGCCAATCATTGGGAACCTGGGAAATGATAATCCAGTTTGTGTTTGCTCCTTGCATTATGGATCTCTTTGAATCGGCAGAAAAGTTCAGAAGGTTTTTTTTTTTTCTCTCTTCTATACAGGAGATTAGTTGTGAATAAGAATGAACCTCTGCTTTGCTGATAAAAGCATGACCTATAAGAATCTTTATCTCTCTCCTTTCACTTTATTGACAAACTTTGGGGCATCCCATCTGCTGTGTGACAGGAATTTGCATAAATCAGAAGGCAGAGAATAATGCTTTCCTCTTCTCTATTCGTACAAATTAAATGTCTACGAGTATGCTCCAAACACTGCTATCATCCAGAGAGGTGATCAAAGAACAGAAATATAAAGGACTTAAAAATAAGGCATCCTTGGCCTTACATAGTCCTGGTCACAAGTAGTATCAATTACGTTAATTTCTTTATTTGTTTGGTGGTTTTTTGTAGGATGGAATTTCATTCACTGAATTTGAAACAGGAACTTAAATTCAAACTACAAAATTACTGGAATTTGAGGAATATAGTTTTCATCTCAATTATGTTTTAGTGTTCTCTTGCATAAGTCTTTATATAATTGAACATAATCTACGAACCCTCTCTGAAAATTGCTACATAATTTAATGGGAGGTAAACTAATACATTTCTGTAGAAGTATAACAGACTTTCATAATAAAAACAAACAAAAGCCAACTCATTTATAATCTACAGAATTTAGTAGCAAATTAAACCTTTCTGTATTTAATAGATCTTTTAATGTCTTTTATAACATTCTTCACATATACTTAAAAAATTAATATCATTCTTCTTTATTTTATTGAAACGTTATTATAAGTCAAATATATCTTAAACTGCACATGAAACTATCTAAAAGAACTGCTTAGAGAAAATCAACTAGCCTATGTGAAAAGTACTGTAGACAGATAGTGAACTATAACATTTTTGAATTAACAGAAAAAATCTACAATAGGAGTTTATTACTTCTCTTATACTCTGTGGCTTCATAATTTTATATATAATTTGAGTTCCATATTATCATTTACATTAAAGTTCCTACAGACATTTCATAGTGTTGTAGCAAAGGTTTTTGATTTATCCCTAAAAGTTATGAAAATATGCTTAATGCAAATCAGATTATAAACATTTCAGGACATCTTTCAACATAACCCTTTGGATTTCACACTCATAAAATCTCCTGCAATACTTTTATGTGAAGGAGAGGATGCAGCATATTTGCTGCTACCATCTCACAAACCAGAGGTGACTATGGTGCAAATAGAGGAAAATACATTAAATAACTTGCCCCTTTGGTTGACTAGCCAAAAATATGGTGTGAGAATAATCTCCAGAGTCCAGACACCTGAGTTCAGATGCGTTTGTGTGAGCTAGATTCTTAATTTCCCATAATAATATTTATTTTATTTTATTTATTAACAGTACAAAATTATTTTCATCACACATCCTAATGAATTCTCTTGACCACTGCCTGGGCTGGATGTTGAACACTACTGGTGTAGAGAAGGATGTCTGACCCCCAGTTGCTGATTTAAAAGTGCAAGTCACCCTTAGGTCCTGAGCAGTGCCTGTCAGCTTCAGGCATGCCTCTTGGATATTTACATGTATCTATATCAAAACACAACAAAACAAATGACCAGTATTGGCACTACTGAGGAAAAAAGAAAAAAATTCCTATTTTAAGCCTTTGTTTTGATGAAAGGATGCATTTCTTTATTTTGGTGTGTATTTAAAGACTGTAACAACGCAAATCCATGCACCCTCCAGCAGTCAGGCCCATACACCTGTACATTGCCCAGGAATACAACTCAGATTCAGAGATAGAGATGGACATGAGGTAATGTTAACAAGGACAGGGGGTTGCACTGCTGCTTCTGTCAAGGTCAGATTATCATAGTTTTATCTCACATCTACCAGTGAAAATTTTCCTCTTCATAAGAAAACCCAGAATAAGGGAATCAACACAGAAAAAACAGAAATAGAAATTGTTTGAAAAAAATAGCTAGAAAATGAAAATAAACAGTAAAAACCAAAACCAAACACAACCAAAACCAACAACAACAACAACCAAAAAAAAAAGGCAAAAAATAAATGCAGAAAATGAACACATAATTGTCTCCATCCTCCCAAAACAAACAAACAAACAACCCAAAAACCTGAGCCCCATCTTAAGAAAAACACTGGAGAGAATCTTAAGAAAGAAAACTATACCTGGACTATACCAAATACTGAAAGGGAGGGAAGGAATAGCACTTGTCTATCTTTGACCATTTAGAACACAAGATGCTGAGGTTTGCTCCTACCTATTAAGGAATTCCAAACCTTTGCACCATTGTTTGTCCTGGAAACAGTCTTTAGCCACATGTAACAAGAACTGAATTTCCTCGCTTGTCTTGGTTTCAGACCTGCAGTTCCATAAAGCAACTGAATCCCTAACAAAACCCAGGGAGTATTGCAGTCTTTTCCAACATGAGACATGTAATTTTTCTCTCTGCTACAGTGCTGATCAGCTGAAAAAGCCATGATAGGGCACTCTGTCTAAAAGTGCCAATTTACTCTCAGTAATTAACCCCTAATTCAGAGGCTGGACAGATAAAGATAATCAAAGTATAAAACACCTGGTGTAATTGGAGCTTAAAAATGTCTTCTACCACCTGTATATTTTGCAGTATATGCATTTTCTTTCATCTCTATGCCACAAATCCTTGCTCAAAGGGGTAATTTGTCTGCATGAAAAGCTATGCTTAAATCCTTTTTTTTTCCTTTTTTTTTCCTTTCCCCACCTCTCTCAGCTTTTGTCTACACACAAGGTCTTCATGGAACAAGTATTTATACTTTCTGATAGAGATACGACTTATAATTTTAGATGCTGAAATAGTAGGATTTTCTCCTCTAATTACATTTCATATCTTTCCATGAAAAGAAAGTGTAGGTAAGGAAAACACCTGAAGTCTTCAGGTGATTTCAAAAAAATAAAAAGTCCCAATGCAAATCAGTGGGACGCAGGTAATGATGCATGCCAAACATTTAAAAGATTCCCACTAAGAGAAACTAATCCTTTTAACATTGTTTTTATTGTGGAAAACGCTCAGATCAACCTGCAGAGCAATAATTCCAATTTTTGCATCAGGTTCCCTGGCTCTAATTCACTGTTTGCTGACAAGCACCTTTTGATGACAACCATGGCACAAGTGCAGCTGGCAAGAAGTGTTCCCATTAGTGAAAAACACCAGCTTTATTCAGAGATGAAGAGATTCTTTTGTCAAGGGGCTGGGCACAGTCAGAAGGTGTTGGGCTACTGGCACCCAGTAAACGAAAATCAGGTTGACAGCTGTGACATGTGAGAAGCGAAGAGGTGAGTCCAGCAAGCAAGTGTAGAATGGTGCAATGCCAAGCTCTCCAGGAAAGTGAAATCGGAATTAGAAGTGTGAATATCTTCGGGGGTCTACGCCCAACCTGCCAGTCCCAGTTGTCTGACTGGACTGTTGGCTCATGTCCTTGTCCATGGGCTCTTTGTAGAACAAAACAGAAGATCTTGCATCTTTCATAATTTCATAGGGAGGGGAATTTGTAACACAGGACTGGAAGAGACTTCCTGGAACACAGATCATTGGAAAGCAGGCAAATTGTGTTTATTCCAAAAGAGCCAACAGAATATTAATGCTTTCTCCTCCACCATGATTCTAAAAGTCACAAAATTATCTCCATAATCCAAATCAAGAGCAAAATCACTCTTATTTTCCACTAATTTATTCAATGTTAGGTGCAATTTGGCTTCTTCAATATCCCATTTTGAAGTATACAGAAGTGGAGCTCTTTGGAAAACTTGGCAGTGGTCTACATCTCTTTACTAGTACTTCTGGCTGATTTATCTGTTTGAAAATGTATTGTAATCTGCACAAAAATGGAGTCTGCTAACCGACTTGGATTAATCAGGTCTGACTGTAATTCTTTTTGGTATCCTCATTTGAACAGCACATCAATCATGATGACCTCTTTTGATAATAATGTTACGGTAATATCTAATTTCATATTAATTCCATTGTAATTTAGTGGGCATTCATTCTAACAGTAATTCCTATGGAACTGCATCTGACATTCCCATGAATACCAAAATAACTCAACATGATAAATGTTATTACATTGAATACCAAAAGAGGAGATAATGATTTGCCATTTATAATAAAATGTTGCCTGCAAAATATTAGTGGACATTACTGCCTAGCGCTGAGGATGTTCTTGTGTAAATCTGTTCACATCCAACCACATCCCAAATGTCTCTCCTGTGTGCCAACATGAGCTTGAGGAGAGTTGCTCAGACACCTTTTTTCCCAGACTCAAGATACCTGTAATTGATCATCCCTCCACCGAGCTCATTCTATCAGGGACCTCACGCTGAATCCCACAAGCCAAACCTCGGCAGCCTGTCAGTGGGAAAAGCTTGGAAGCCTGCAGAGATGGTTTCCAGCAGTGGCTGTGCCAAGATGCTTCCTCATATCCTCATTTCTCATTAGTGTTAAATTAGTCTCTCCATGCAATAGTAAGAGGCACTCAGCTCTTTGGCAGCTCTGCCTGTCAGATGAGGCACAGATATGAGCTCTTGTTCTTGTTCGGTGTGCATGTACACATAAAAACATTTCTATATTTTAATGTATTCATCTATACTAAAAATGTTTTAATATGTAAATGTATATCTATACCAAATGACTATACATCTCAGTTGACATATATATAGCTTACAGAGGCAGAGGGGGTGGAAAAGGTGGTTGCCAGCACGATCTTGCAGAACAAATGAGGCATAATTTGTTCTCAGCTTTTAGACACATCATCATTCTTGAGAAAATAAGCCTGGCTAAAGCAGAGTACAGGTATCCCTCACTTGTCTGGATAATAGCCCCAAGGCATTGGGGGCTACTTCCAGTGTTCATGACATCCTAAGAGTGAGATTAAAGAAAAACTAGTGCCTCAGGCTTTGCAAAGCTTCATGCCTTCTGTTTCTACAACGGCTTCTTGTGACACTCACTGCAGCCTAGGGAGGCAGCTGTTTACAGACTTAGGAAGAGAAAAACAGCAGAAATCTCGGTATATGTTCTGTTGCCAGCGTTTATGGAATTAATAATTAGCATATGTATAATTTGGGAGGTATACGAAGAACACAACATTGTTGTGTATTTCTGTTGAAGGAGTAAAAATTAAGCCTAAGGTTCAGATGAGTTATTTTCTGCCATTTTTTACAGTGGCTCCCATCAGGAATGCTGTAGCAAGTCTCAAGTACCTGGGAGGTACCAGCACTGTGTTCAGTCTGGGCACTCCAGCAGCAGCCTAAATCATCTATACATCCTACAGCAGGGTGGACTCAGTATCACCTCCATCAAGCCAGCAATGGCAAGAGGGGTGGAAAAAAGAAGCAATTATATTTTATTTTTTTGTGATAACCACCACAATCTGTTTCCAGATATTCTGGATATTTCGTTGACTAAGAAGTTAATATTTGCACAGCTCCATCAAAACACCAAGTTAATCTTTCCTTTTTCTTCAACTTCTTTGCAGTTGATTGGAAATAAACTCAACAATAAGACAGTCCCTTCCCAATTAATGCCTGCACAAGTCCATTTCCGTGCACATTCTGTGTGCATTGATTACTCTCATTTAGAGTGAAGATACTAAGAAAATAGAAAAAAAAGCCCAAACCAACAAAACACCACAAAAAGAACCCTGAGACTTCCCCCCTTCTTCAGATAGCCATAGCCTTCATTTGTCCCTCTAATTAGGAATTGCCTTCTCCAACCTGCAATCAGTGTGGGATGCACCTTAAGGAACAGCCTATTCATGAAGTCACCAATGCCATTCTGAGGTATCTAATTCAGTTTTAAAAAATGGAAAAGGGACCAAGCCCCTGGAGTAACCCCAAGAAGGATCCAGCAGATATAGAAGAAGGTCTACCAAGGTAGCATTGAAGGTGCTCAAGCCTTAAACAGCCTGTTCAAATGCCTGAGAGCCAATAGCTTGGGAATGGGAAAGGTGTGGGCCAGGAATGCTGCCAGAGCCATGGCTTACCAAACCCATAAACTCCGTCAGCAGATATAATAAACAAGAACAGTGTGTACAAACTTGCGCTAGGCTTTTGTGCCCTGCTGACACAGCATGCAGTCTTCATCTCAGACTGTTGAAGTGTCAGGTGTGTTATGAATAGATGCAGGGGGTTTAGATAAGTCCCTGCCTTTTGCCCAGGCAGCTGTGTTATTGAGGTGGTCAGCACCCCAAAACCCACTCTTGTTTGCAAGGTCTTTAATAATGGCTGATCCGGTCTATTACAGAATGAATTATTTATTTAATAGACACAAAACTAACAGACATAAGACTTTAAACAGACTATTGCTACACAGGAATAAGACAAAAAGAGACTACTAGTAAATATATACAGTACAGGGTTAAAGGTACGATTAATTTTACAGCTAGCGAAGAAGTAATACAACTTAGGATCCAATGTTTCTTACCATCCAGTTGTGAGTTCCCAAGAAAGGAACCGCAAAATCTGCATCTAATCTTTGGGAAGAAGTCCCACACATCCTCAGGGTGTATGTAGGAGACTGAGGAATTCGTGTGTGCTTTTATAGTCTTTGTAAAACAGTGTCTCTCAGTCGAGAATATTTATTTTTCTTTTATCTCTTCCAACGTTTGCACTCCAGACTAAGATGTTGATTCTTTTTGGCGCTAGAGATGACACCATGCCAGGCCTGTGACCTGCCTGGGTTATCTCTTGTGTACACACCAATCACCTGTGGTAGAAAGGAGGTAGACACGTCCTGCCACAAGGTGTTCTTCCAAAAGCAAAAGGGTCAGACTCTTCCATTCACATTAGACCTCCTTTCAGTCTGATACTAAACAGGCCATTGAAAGAAGAGTATCTCAGATGCTGGTTAATAATTGCTGTAATGGGATATAATGTTCCACTGCCAAGCAAGTACTAGCACAGAACACAGACAGATTGGCATACACTTGTTTCTCTCACAATACTCTATAATCTAATGACATAACCCTAAATGAAATTCTGAAGCTCCTTATCAGATGATGATTCAGCACAACACTAAGTGGTGCTTAGAGTCAACAGCAAAATTCTTCCAACCAGTAAAGGCAGCTTAGAAATTTTTTTTCTAAGTATGCAGCTGCATATTTCACCTCAAAATCACAACTTTTTTGTGATTTATCTGCAGGAATGCTGAATCCTTTCTGTTTTCTGCTATTCAGCTGGTTTTTTTCTGGTGGCTGTAAACTGAAAATTTTAAAATTTTAATTTAAAAATTAATTTTGTAATTAATTTAAGATGTTTTAATACTTTTATTAATGAAGATATTAATATACACAGAGAAAATGATCAGTCCTAGAGGAACTCTAGGATGGAAAACTAGAATGATTTTGATCAGTGTAAACAGAACCAATCTCCATTCAGTAACAAAGTGGGGCTCATAATAATATTGGTCAGTGTACAGAAAGGGGCTAAAACAGCCAGAGAAGGGCTGAAAGTTGCAAAATCCAATCTGTGAGCACACTCTGGCACTGAATTGACATGCCTTTTCATTCTGTGTAGCCCACGGCTGCGTTTTGTGCTTGTGTGCACCATTTGACTTGCACATGAACCTCAGAAGTGAATGTGAACTGTTAATAATGCTTACACTGTGTTCAAGATTTTTTTTTAGCTCTTTCTCACAGTGGTGGCCTGCACTTCTTGGGTAAAATTAAGCACTGTTGGCTGTAAATTAGCAAGCTAGCACACAATTCAGCTGTAAAGCATGCAGAAGAATGAATACAGATCAGTCAAGTCAGCTATTTACAGAGTTTTTGCCTTAGAGATATGTTTTACTGTCTGTGCTGTGGAGATACAGAGTACAAATGATTTTTATTCTTGACAGTCTAAAAGTACAGTAGACTGCAATTATGGCAACATTTCAGAGAAGTCCAAACTCTGGTCTCTCTCATACACACATGCACTGAATAAAGCTTTTCCTAACTCACTGAAATTCTTCCTTTTGTTCTGGGTATAAAGTAAAAGTCAATGTCCTCTTGATAAAACCTGGCAAGTGCAATTAATAAAATACTACAGGAAATTATGAGCACTACTGCAGCAGTGGAAACTGAGTCATAATTTCAGATGATGACCTCATAATTTAATTATTTTTTTTAAATTAAGGCAGTAGCTGCACACAACAGGCTTTTACCTTTCCTGGCAGTTGTAGACACAAACTAAGAAACAAGGAAGAAAACACAACATTAGTCAATTTTTCACTGTGTGCATATAGGTATCTCTTGAAGTAAAAAGCATCTTGCAATACTGAATGTAGGACAATCCTGATGCTGCACCAAAGCATGTCTATTCCAGACCCTGGCAAATGTCCCATGATTCCCAACAGGTAATGGGCTGATAAGTACACTGTGATTTCCATCTCCCTCATTTGAAAATCAGAGAATTATATGCAATATGATTTCGGTGATACTATTATTATTATTATTATTACTATTACTACTACTACTACTACTGTTGCTGCATCCAAAGCAAAGTGAACACTGACGGAAAGCTGAGGAAAGTAGTTCTACCTGTCTGGTCAAGGTGAGATCCAACCTGTAGCACTCCCTCCAGCTCTCGAATGCCCAGAACAGGAAGGACTTGGACCTTTTGGAGTGAGTCTGGAGTATGGAAAACCTGCTGGTGAGCCCACCAGAGATGAGACTGATGGAGCCTCGAGTAGGGCATGCCCGGGGGAGATTCTCCTCAGGTTAGGGTGACAGAAGGAGGCCTCTCCCAGCATGCCTTGTTGCACTATGCAGATGTTCCCCAGTTCTGCTTTCCTGATTGGCCCCTTGGCCTCCCCGCCCCTTTCTCCCTTATATGTCCAGGCCCCAGAATGTTCTCCCCTCCCCACTCTCCCATTGGCTCTTGTCCCTCAGCCACTCCCTCTCTACTTCCCCATTGGCTCCCACCCCCTGGCCCCGCCTGTGTTCCACCCTCGTGCCCTCAGAGCATTGGTCCCTGCTGCTCTCTCCCCACCCCTATGGCCCCCCCATACTTCAACCTGGTCCCTCCATTGTTCTTGGTTCTTATCCCTGGATCCCTTCAGGCGTGTGGCTGCAATAAACCCTCCTGTGGAACTCCAAACAAGGACCCTTCCCCACTCTTTGTCGTCGACACTACCTTAAAGCTATCCATGGTGTCAGTGTGTTTGTGTGTGTGTTTGTGGCACTGCCGAGCAGCTCTCCACAGAGATGCTTCTCGAAGGCTGCAGCACCTCACTACCTGCCCGCCACAATACAGAGGAGGCCACTGAGATGGTGAGAGGGATGGAGCACCTCTGCTATGAGGAAAGGCTGGGAGAATTGGGATTGTGCAGCCTGGAAAACACAAGGCTTTGAGGTAACTTAATCGCAGCCTTCCAGTACTGGAAAGGAGCTAATAGAAAACATGAGGAGAGACTATTTACAGGGCCTGGAGTGACAGGACAAGGAGGAATGGGTTCAAATGGAAACAGAGCGGCTTCATACTAGATATTTTGAAAAAAAATTCTTCATTGCGAAGGTGGTGAAGCCCTGGAAAATGTATCCCACAGATGATGTGGCTGCCCCACCCCTGGAAGTGTCCAAGGCGAGGATGGATTGAGGGTTAGAGCAGCCTGGGATAGTGGAAGGTGCCTCTACCCATGGCAGCAGTTGGAACTGGATGAACTTTAAAGGCCATTCTGTGATTCTTTGATTCTGTGACTTAAAAGTCTGATTATTCTGTGTCTGATTATTCTTTTCAACAGCTACCATGCATCAGATATAAAGATGCAGAAAAAGTAACTATGTGAGAATCTATCCATTACTAAAGTATAAGGTTTTTTTAAAATTTTTCTTGTCGCTAAAAGCTCTGGATGAGACTTAGGTCTGATCCACTGCTATGAAGTCATTGTAATACCATCTACTCACTCTGTGAAAAACAAAATTTAACAGAAATACTTTATAACATGGATGGATAGTTATAAAATTTATTTTGAAATGTCTTCAAGATTGTGGGGGGGAGGGGGTTTCACATTTTCTTGTTTGAGCTTTGATTTTTTCACCATTAATACTGAAACACTGTTTTCCCCAGCATAAGTATTTCTCAGATTTCAGAGAAGTCTTTGGCTAGATAGCAACTGTCAAGATGCATGGAAAACAGAAAATAGACACCAAAGAGATGGTGAGAAATAAATAATGTGAAAAGTAAATGATGTAACACTAGACAGCTCCTTCACTTATTTTACGTGAGTCATTCATTTTAGGTGGTTTTGCTCCCTGTATTTTGGCGGATGAATTTGTTTGTTTGTTTGCTTTTTTCTAATGCTTGTTAAATTCTGAATGTTTTGCCTAAATATGGCAGTAGAACAGGCTGTGCCATGCAGCTGAGATGAATGTGGTATGATTTGCTTCCCATAAAACAACACTTTCTTAGTTAATCTGCTACAACAGGTTCGGGATGAAGAAAACCAATACTTTCTGAAACTTCCCAACTTCAATGGCAAGTGACACACCTCATGCCCACACCTAATAAGCCCAATGCAAAAAGAAATTGAAAACAGCCAGTGCAGAAACCAAAAAAAGCCACAAAGCAAGATGAAAGCAGTAAAAATTCTCATTAATCAAACTGCTGATCTTAATTCATAAAGGTTCAGTGGTGCTGTGGTATCAGTTGTCCTAAAGAAGTTTAACGATCTGCTAATATTATTAAAGGAAAGAGTAAAATTACCTAATACACAGAAATACAACGCTAGCTCTGTGAAGGCCAGGACACTTAAGTGCCTGACACACACAAATGCAGACCCACCGCTCTGGAATAGGGCCCCATTTACATGGTGGGATGAAGTTCCCCTAAACCCTTGTCAAATACAAAACTGGGTGATTTGACCCAGGGATGCTTTGCCCCTTGAGACCCACTGCAGTGAGATGGGATCAGTTCCCTTGGAGCTGACCCCTGTGCTTCTAGGGTGCTCTCACGACCTTTGTGGCTCCTCCACGTGTGTGATGCTGAGAAGTATTTGTCAGTTCTGGGGGATAATCAGAGATTCTGCCCATTACTTTCCCGTTCACATTTTGCACCAATTTTGCCTTCCTTTTTATGGACCTCCAGGCAGGCTCCTCACAGTCCATCCCGCACATAGTTTTCAGGTGTTCAAGAATTATTATGATAAGCAGACATAATGATGAAGCACTTTTTGAAGCGCCTTTCTCATATTGTCAGCCTTGGAAGGTTGGAGTCCCCATGTAGAGGGTTGAGTCCTGCACATTGGTACCCCTGAGTCCCCCTGTGGGGCACAGCTTCCCCCTGGAGCTGGACACCTGCAGAAGGATGCCAGGGAAGAACTTTTTGCATCAGCGTAGAGTGTGTGGGCACCTGCCTGAGGGAGCATCTGAGCAAGAAGATGCTGTGCTTCCTCCACCAAGGAGGAGCTGAGGAAGAATCACTCCTTCACTCCAAGGAGGAGCTGAGGAAGAATCAGAAGTCCCGCCTCCTCCACACACTCTGCACTTGTCCCTAAAAATGGAGAATGTGTCTGCATGTTTTACTGTTTGGTGAGAGCAGCCTCATTGGTTTTGCTTGATTCCTTCCACTGGCATTTATTGTTCCTGCCCTCCAGATGCTCCTGCCAACTCTAGCTGATCAAAAGCAAGGAAAGCTTCATGGTCGAAATGCATGTTGGGGTGTGGCAAGGACACTGGTACATCTTTGTGAGCAGCCAGCCCACAGAGGTGCACTTCCTACTGAGCACAACATGGTCTGAGACCCTGTCTCCCACAGGACACTGATCCCCACAGCAACAGGCTCCTTCTTTTGGGGCTCCATGCTCATGGCCAAAGATGCCAGCCAAGATCACAAAATCTTGGAATGCTTGGGGTTGGAGGGACCTTCAGGTTCCTCTACCTGTAGCCCCCCATGCCATGGGCAGGGACATCTTCCATCAGCCCAGCTTGCTGCAAGCCCCATCCAGACTGGCCTTGAACATTCCCTGGGATGAGGCAGCTGCAGCTGCTCTGGGCAGTCGGTGCCAGGGCCTCAGCACCCTCACAGAAAAAAGTTTTTCCTTACATGCAATCTTAATCTCACCCCTTTCAATCTTTCATCTCTCCTCTTCAAAACTGTTGCACCTTGTGCTTTCACTTTCTGCCTGTACCAAAAGTCATTGTCCCTGGTTGTTTCTAAGCTCCCCTTCAAGTGCTGGAATGCTGCAGTGAGGACCCTTCCCTTCCCCAGGCTGAGTAGGCCCTGGTCTCTCAGCCTGTGTTTGTAGCAGGAGTGCTCCAGCCTTCTGATCATCTCCATGGCCTCCTCTGGGCCTGCTCCAACAGCTCCCCATCTTCCCTGTGCTGAGGAGCCCAGTCCACTCAGTGCTCCAGGCAGGGCTTCCTGAGTGCAGAATCAGAGAAGCAGAATTGTCTCCTTCAACCTGCTGCCCAAGTTTCTTTGGAAGCAGCTATGGAGATGTGTCCCTCTTGTGATGACCTTGGGATGTCCCAGACACAAGAGACATTCACAGCCAAGCCAACCCTGCCCTTTCTCCCCACCTCCACTCAGCCCCTCACAAAAAAAATTGTTCAAAAATTGTTATTAATCTCACTCTTGATTACTAACTTCTTTATTGCAGGTACTTTATTGCAGAAATGTTTGGGAAAAATGAACTAATAGTGTGGTGGTGTGCTTTGGACACACTACACCCTCAGGCTGCCTGGGTATTCCAATAGGATTATTTAGAATTTAAAGGTATTGAAGGTTTGTTCTCTAAATGATTTGTTCCACCTTTCCCATTCATTAGGAGAAGTTCTGTGCCCCTAATAACTCCTCCCAAACCCCTCCCCTCGGCTTCTGTATATGGGCATGCCTCCTCCCCTGTTCCAGAGACATCCCTGCCTATCACCTAAACTGCTCCCAAGAGATTTGTCAATCCTGCTTTACCCCTGCCCCTCTGTCCAGAATATTCTCCTCTCCTCGACGCCCCTTTGGTCTCCCTCAGAGTCAATCACCCCTGTGTTTACTCTATTGGCCCCAAGTTATGTAAATCCTCCCTTAACTCCGCCCTGTCTTGGCTACGATTGGTCCTCGGTTTGTACCCTCCCTTTGTACCACCCCCCTTTAAAAACCTGGTGCAGCCTGTGTGCTGCGGCTCTTGTCAGTTCCCCTGGGTGTTTGTTGCAAGGAGTGCTGTCTTGTTGGTGCTCCTTGGAATAAAGCTCTCCCGGATTTACTGGCAAGAGAGTCCTCCTTTAATTCCTCACTTTGGCTCCTCGACAACTAGAGATTCAACTCCAGCGCTGAGCAGCAGACTAGTTGCTTAACAACAGAAGGGTTGCTACTGCCCCTTCAGTCTCCCTCACCACCACAAGACTGACTCGCTGGTGTGCCATGCAGGGTTGGCGACTGAAGGGTGCCTGTTCCCTTGTCCCCTGCGGGTGGGTAGATGTCCTCCAGAACCAAGTCTGGTGTGGCCAGCGAGAAGTGGGGTAAACGGGAGTTGCAGGGTGCTCACCCTAGCTCGCTGTCAGGAGAAGTCGCAGGCGAACGAAGACAGGACGATGGATCCTTTTAGAACAGACTCTTTAATGGAGGGTGGTGCCACTAAGGAGCCAGCCCAAAAGGACCCTGAGCTGGCAGGGGAGAGGGTATTTAAGGGGGGAGGGCGGAGAGCATGAGGGCAGCCAGGATTGGTCCAGGGGGTGGATTCGGGCCATATTGACAGGGAATAGAACCAATAGGCCAGGAACAGGGAAGGGACAGAGTCTTCAGGGCCAATGGGAGACCGAGTAGGGAAGAAGCTTCTGGAACCGGGGGTATGGGTTTAGGGGATTGACAGGTTCACTCCGCCCCTTGGGCGGGGGACGGGCAGAGAGTGAG
>VZRF01002397.1:0-50215 GCA_013396875.1 Vireo altiloquus
TATTTTACAACCTAGGACAATCACTTACAGTGAAAAAGACTACTTGTATTATTACTGTGTGGGATAGAGAGTAGCAGGATGAAGACATTTCCAGGTCTCTCCAAAGGGTTTGAGGAACATGCAGTTGTGAACTTGTTTCCTGCTCCCCAGAGCAGTATGTGGTTTTTTGTATTTTCCTTGGTACCATGTATGTTGTACCTCAGGTTGGAGATTTTCTGTTCAAGTGCCCTGCTAGAGTGTGGGTTAGCAGGAGACGTCGTATTGTGGCTTTGGTTTCATACACTGTGGAGACTTCTTTTGTGTAAAGTACTGTTGTGCTGGTTAAAGGCCAGCAAATTTAGAATGAAATTGTTGTTTACATAATGTTTACTTATTTCTCTAAGAAACAGAAAGTTTTTAATTGAAAAACACATTACTGCACTCTGAAACCTCTAGTGGTGTTTTGTGTTTTGTGGTTTTTTTTTTTGTTTTTTTTTTTTTTTTTCCCCAAAGAAATAAAATGGCCTAGGATCAATTCACCTGTCCTTCTGGGTGGATAACATGAGCACTGGCTGAAGTTAAACCAAATTTTGCATACTAATAATGAGAATTTCTTTTTCTCTGCTTGCTACCAACTTGTCTGCTGGGATACCTCAGAACTTCCCATGCCAGAGGCTACTGGCAGGCATAGGTGCATGGCCATGGCCTTCTCAACTGGCAGCAGGTTTGCTGAAAATTCCTCAGCCCCAGGGTAGCTCTGTGGGCTGCCAGTACTGCAGGATCTGGATGGGAGGACTTGGGGGACAGATGCATCCCAAGATGCCACTGAGATGAGACTCCCTGGACCGGATTCCAAAGAATTTGGGAGGTCTGAACGAGACAGTAGAGTTGTGTCACCATATGGGTGAACAAGCCAACAATGTTAATAATCTTTGTTAATGACAGTCTTCTGTATTCTTAAGCTGATTTGGAACACTTGAAATAAGCTTCTTGTGTTTAAAATGTGCTCCTCTTGTGGAATGTGCCCATGGAAAATGGTCTAACTAATAGGTGACCTTCTCCTCCACAGCATAATTTCTTGATTGAGACCTGATTCAGTTCTCCTGTTTTATAGAGGAATTGGACCAATGCCTATCGTAACAGCTTTAAATCAAGGTTTGCTGGCATATCTGTGTGGGGTCCAATTATCACAATATTCCTTTCCAAAACAGACCCTGGAGCTGCAGTACCACAGATTTGGGCTGAAATTTTGAGTTAATTCATTTTCTTTCAAACAGCTTTATAAAGATAAGAGAATTGAAGACCAGTAGGATAAATATCTTGCCTTATGCATTATTAACACAAATGTCTTGCATGCTAATTTATTGCACCTATTTAAAACAGAGTACAGGTGTAATCTGAAGCAGCCATCAGTTATCTAGCTGCCTATATAGTGGAGGTTATGAAATAAGCGTTTTGCCCTGGGAGGCTATCTTGGTGTCTTGAGTCATGAAATTACATAAGCTGAGAATGCTTTCTTTCACTTTTCTGTGTTAAACAGCAAAAGAGGTATGTTAGAAATGTTCCCTGCAAGGTATATAAGTATAAAGTTTTAAGGCGTATGCTGGCATGGAAAGAACTTTCCTTTAAAATGCTAAACGTACACAGTTATGATGGTGCCTAGCACATGATTAGCTAGCTAGGACTTTGCTTGTTACAACTAAGAAATCTCTTGCCTTTGAAACAACCAGCTCTTAATGAAATTGTGTTTAAAATTTCAGTAATAATTAAATGACTTGCACCTGTTTTGGGGATGACTTTTGAACTGTGAGATGCTATATAGTCTGCCTGAGTATTATAGGCGGATAGCACTGGAAGAAAAGGAAAAAGGAAAGAATTCAGATGAAGATCCTAGGAATTTGATATTCAGTGCTTCATTTTTTCAGACACTGTCTTACTCATTTCCATATATAAATGAAGGATGAAGAATAATATTTAAGAGAAACAAATTGAATCTGCAGATTTGGCTGTGAAATGCTTGAGTTACAAAGCTCCAATAAGAAAACAGTCTGTGTCTTTTAATTAAAAGTTGCATGTCAGAAACGTTTTTCTCTATCAACATAGTGTTTCAAAAACATAGCAGATTTGGCTCTGTGGCATAGATGGCAGAAATTACATCAGTAATTGCAGTACTAAGTTCTGAGATATCAGTTCTGTGTAATGGCAAGGCTCTGTTTATATTTTTGCTGGTTTATAAGCAATAACTGCTGAAGAGTGAAAGACTGATTTCCAGTTTCTGTTGGGACTGGGTTTCTTTCCTCGTCTAGTTGGTAAATGTAAGCAAATTCAGTTTGTTATTGCCTTTCCCAGAGGAAAGTCAAAGCATTGTCCTGTTACAATAGAGGTGATTATAGCAGGCCCTATTTATGCTGTCCAAAATTTCCTCTTTTTAACAGTAATAATTCATAGTAGTACATAGAGCTAAGGTGGTTGAATAAAACCATGAAAGACAAAACTAAATGTAAGAATAGCAAAGTCAGTCATCTTATGTTATAATTACTGCTAAACTATCAGATCATGCTGTGACTGAAATGGCTTTAAGTGGGTCACTGAGATGCCTGTGCCATTGTTTCAAAGTGGCCCTGTTAGCTGCACAGTAATTTATTGAAAATGGCATGCTTGAACTAAGAGTCTTCTGTTAATAATTACTGAAGAGAACTCATGGCAAGTGCTGCTTGCATCGAGTTTCTAACTCGAGTTTAGAAACTCCTCAGAGGCAGCATTTCTGGAAATTTTGCTATAGATAAACAGAGCTCAATTTTGTCATTGACTTTATGTATAACCTATCTTCCAGTGTGTTTATTTTTAATGTTAAGCTGACTTGATGGTTAACACTAGAAGATCTCACTGCAGTTAAGAGTTGTAGTTAATATCGAAGAGATCTGTGTAACTTATTTTAACTCCTGCTTTCCTTTTATAAAAACATTAGCAGTATAAAAATGAACATGAAGTATTATGAGAGTGTCCACTATGAATTAATCATACACTATCACAATTACATAAAAATATTTTTCAGTTTGTGCTTTTATGCTTTCAAAATATTTTCGAAGTTAAAGTGAGTAGCATTTGGCTAAACAATATTCTGTTGTCTTGGAATGGTAAGTGTACTGTTTATAATCTATTCAATAAAAAAGTACTGATAATGCCTGTTGACTAGAGGTCTGGACAAGTTCTATTAGGAGTTGGGAGTTTTACTACCTCCCATTTCCCATGCCCATTTTTATAGCTGTATCAATTATATATGTTTCTTTTAATGTTTTCTGCATGAGAAATGTTTCTTAAAACATCCTTGGAAGTTAGGGATATGGGCATCCTTACCTGAAACTACTATTTCTATGTATTTACACTGACATCTAATTTCAGACAAATGGAGAAAAAGTGATGCAGCATTAATTGTCTCTCTTTTGTGGGCTCTGTTCAGTTGTGTGATAGGATCATTAAAGCTGGAAGGAACCTCTGGAGGTTGTGTAGTTCATCTTCCTTCCAAATTAGAGCAGGAACTTTCCCAGATGAGTTTTGAGTCTCTCTAATGGCAGAAGCTCCGTAACCTGTGGGCAGCCTGTTTCTGCACTTACTCCTTCTCCAATGAGGGATTTAATTTGCTGCATCTTGTGATCATTTCATTATCTTATGGTGCATCTTTCATGAGAATCTGTTGTTTCTTGCTGTAAATACATCCTCCCATGTCTTCTCTGCAATGTATGTAAGTTCTTGTTTGTCCATGTGTTGCACCACACTAGCCACCTTTGTGGCCCTCTGCAGAACTTTATCCCAGTTTATCTCTTATGGAACTTAGATGAACTCATATTTTTGCAGAAAGGAGGCTTAATCAATGTGATATAACTCAGGAAACCAGGAGAGAGTGAGGAATAGCCATGACTTTTCTCATGTCATGGCTATTTTTTTGGCTTTTTCTCAATATAAAAAAAGTTGTACTTCATGCCTGTCTAGATATGATGACTAAGTTAACAAGACTTTTCATGTGTAACTTCTGATCCTAATTAACCCAGAACTTTCGATCCTAATTAACCCAGAACTTTCCCAGTATGGTAGGAGTATAAATATGCCAGATAACTGTAACTGATCTTATCTTCTTTGGGTCTGGCTTATGAAAGCAGGCAAAAATAGGTATTATAATGGCTATGAAATGACTTAGTAGGAAATATTTGCCCTCTTCATACTCCTAGTGACAATGTATTTTGCTTGCTATTTTAAATGAACATCTGTTTCTCAATTGCTGAAATAATTGGACTCCAAAAATTACCTTTTCCATAAAACGGAAATCTTAAACTTCCCAGTGGTAGCAGCAGGGTGGGGCCTGAATAGCTCGGGCCCAGGATGGCCGGGACCACCCCAGAGAGGAAATCTCCTTGGAGAAAGCCTTCCAGGGGGTCAGCGGTGCTCCCTCGTCTGCTGGGGTACCTCTGCAGGGGGTGATTGCCTTTGGAGGCAGTCAGCTCTTTAGTGATTTCAGCTCTCAGTGATTTCACCTCTTGGCCCTGCGAGGCTGCCCCAAGCTGGCTCTGGGAGGAGAGAGAGAGGGACCCGCGTGGTGTTCTGCAGGTGTAGCTTTATGGCGAAGTACCCAGCGAAGGGAGGCCAGGGACAGGAGATCCCCGGTGTCTGGGGAGAATATAGGGGTTCTTATAGGGATACAGAGGTGGATGTGAGGGGGTACAAGCCAATGGGTTCCAACAGATCTCCATAAAATCTCCCAAAGAACTTTAGGCCTGTTTTCCCTCTCCATCAGCTAAGAGTTGCTTTCTTTTCTAGGGGTTTGGTCAGAGCTATTGTGCAATCCTCTTATCTCTCAGCAGGCTTCTCTCCAGGGCAGAGCCATGGTGGGTTTGTCTGCTCCCACACCCAGTTGTTTGTTAAATCTTAAATTTATGCTTAATTTAGTAAATATTATATATATATATATAAAAACACATTTATATATGTATAAGAATATAAGCCCTTCTGTGAAATACAGTTGTTCTGAATAGTATCTTACTTGTGCAGTGAATGCAGGATTAGGACACAATGAGTTGAGTGCTGTCAAAACAGCCATGTCACCAGCTGACTTGTCAAACTGAAGTATTTGGAGCCTACTTATGCCAGTTGGTTTTGACAGTGGAATCGCACACCTTTTCTCCTTTGTGACAGATTTGAGAGCAATCATTGTATAGGGGAACATAGTAAGGCCTACAATAATCTGCAGTTTGGTGAACCAACAGTGTCTTTGACTTTCAACAGCTGTGCATCTAACTTAAACATTTTTTTCAGTTTTGTCACCTGGAACAGTGCAGCCAACTGCTTTGTAACAGTTGTTTGAATGCTGGGTGCTTACAGGTCTTGTGAATTGCCCCTTGCATTGTGAACCCAACTAAGGCTCTTCTACTTGTATCAGCTGAAGATACTGAAAAGTCTTGAGTATCTAAGACTTGTTGTGCTCATAAAATTAACCAGATGGAGACTTTTTTTTTGGCCATTGTTCATTGTACAATTCATTTATGATCTCTAGAGAAAGAACTTAAAACTGGGTTTCATAACTAGGATGGTAATTTTTTTTTTCACTTTTAACAGAAAAGAAGGAGCTGCACAATGAATAAAAGATTCACTGGTGTATATTTGAAGTGTAGGCTTCTTTAGTAGGTTTTTGGTAACTAACCTGTTTTAGCAACTTGGATCTTGATACTGTGTGATGATAATAGTTTAGGAATAAAATGCTGATGTTTTCTTGGGCATATCTCAGCTGTATTGATTTTAGTGGATTTATGCAAAAAAAAGAGAGGTAGATAAATACACAAGCATTTTGGTAACTAGCATTTAGTTTCTTATAACAGAAAGGATGCATGATCATGCTTGCAAATGCGAAGGTGAAAAATGGAAAAAAATTGATTCTTACTGTGGGAATAAGTACAGAGAAGACTTTACTATGAGATCAGGAAGAACTTTAATACTATCAAAAATACTTGTGGACAAAAGGAGGTCAGTACAAATGTGCAAACATCTCAGTTGTTGAATATTAACATACTTTTGCCTTCTTACCTTTAGTGCTAGGTGTAGTCTAGTTTCTGTAAAAACATGCAATGATTTTTTTCTTGCTAGTTGCTAGGGCTTTTTTAAAACCAAGTTTTAGTCCTGTAAAGATAGACTAAAGTAGAGTGATACAGAGGGCATATACAAAGCACTACCTCAGGGATACAGTAATGAGAAACTGCTGTTTCATCTCCAAACATTATTAGCCAAGTAATTTGGCCTAAGTGGTAACTGCGACCCTATCCAAGATGGAAGCTCCCCTATCCAAGATGGAAGCTCCCGCGTTGTTTGAGTTGCTGCAGCTCTGAATGGGGTAACAGATGAGTTCCCCTCATCTACCAAAACAGTAATATTATTTCCACTTCAACCTACAACTCTTTGAATTGAGCAAAATGTGTTTCTTGGTAGCCTTCATGGACCATTCTCAGTCTAGCTCTGCAAGTGGGGCTGATGGTTTCTCTTATTTCACTGGCTTTCAATTGCCTGCACTTGATTTTCATACTGTGCTGCTTCTGTGTCAAAATGTGACATCCTCAAATCCATCAACTGCCTTTCTTGAGGAAATGTCAGCAGCTTATTTCAGACTATGATAATACACAAATCCTGAGTTCAGCTTTGAGTCCCTCACAACAAGAAGGTCACTGAGGTGCTGGAGCATGTCCAGAGAAGGGAAACTTCTCTGGAAGCTGGGAAAGGGTCTGGAACACAAGTCTGATGAGAAGAGGAGTTGCTTAGTCTGGAGAAAAGGAGGCTCAGGGAAGACCTTATTGCTGTACGACCACCTGGAAGGAGAGCATTGGTTGCTTGTCCCTTCAATAGGTGATAGGACAAGAGGAAATGGCCTCAAGTAATGCTGGGGAGTTTTATATTCGATAATAGGGAAAATTTCTTTAGTGAAGGTTGTCAAACACTGAAACAGGCTGGCCAGGAAAGTGGTTAAGTCACCACCCTGGAAGTATTTAAAAGATGTGGACATGTGGCACTTAGGGACATGGTTTAGTGTCACTGACCCAGTGCTGGGTCAGTGGTTGGTCTCAATGATCATAAAGGTCGTTTTCCAACTTAGACTTTTCCATAATTCTCTAATGGAGTCAGTGTCACCTTTCTTCTCAGTGTTCCCAGGAGAAATTTTTGCGCTTGGGACAGGGAGTGTCAGCTAGGTAATAGCTGAGTTCATAGAAGCTGTCAGACGACTGTAAAGAAGTGAGAACTCCTTCACTCTGGCAGGAAGTGAGGGTGCATAGGGCCAGGCAAACCTTCAGCATCCAACTTGTGTATTTTCCATATTTTCTTAGTTAGCCTGGATAATCTTTGATCATCCTTCTGTCAGTGAGGGGTTGTTGCTTGTTCTGTGGTTTTACTTTTGATTAAAATTTATTTATTAATGGAGTACAGGGAAGAAACTGGGGTGGTGCTGTCCACTCATCCATGAAGGACATCAGTCACTGACTTTGGAGCGTAGTGTTGTGGGGCAGCAGGTCCATGCTTGGCCTTGGAAGTGTCAAAGCCACTGTCAATACTCCTCCTTAATTAACTGGACGAATGCCATGTGCATCACTGTCATAGTGTTGTAGTCCTCCTAGGCCCAATCTAGATGTAAGTCATGTATTTTAACAGCGTAACTGTGTCTGGGAGTTGGCCAATTTCCTGTTAAAACTCATACATTTTGCATAACTAGATATACCAAACACCCTTGAGCTCTGTGCTGTGGCTGGAATAATTGATCACTACTCCAGTGCAATTCCTACAGTCTGGGGGACTTGTTCATTTTCTTAGCGATTGGATGCCTGCCTAAAATTCCCAACAGGTTTTTGACTGAGACATCAGCAGGCAATGGCAAGTCAAAATCCATTTGATTTGTGAAGTTAAACTGAGAGATCTGTCCTATCCTGGTTCATTTTCATTGAAACCAGATGAATTGTGCTCCCAGGAACAGCTATGTAGGCTGGCATTCACCCTCTCGTCACCAAAGGGATGGGAACGTCAAGCACCTTTGGCATCTTGATGAGAGCTGCTGGATTTGTTGGGAAGTTGGATGAGACTGTTTAACTGACATTTGTTATGTGGGTATTTCAGATAGAGCTAATAGGGCAAATAAATTAATGCCTTGGTCCTTAGTCTTGGCTGAGACATTGTAGTACAACCTGGGGGCTGATGAGCAGAGCCTGGGAGAAATAGTGCTGGGATGAATCTGTAATGTGGTGGATATTGGGCTAACACCTGTTAGGAAATCAAATGTTAGGTTTAGATTTTTCTGGTGGAAAAGATTTACTGAAACCTACCTTGACTCATAGAGAACTGCACCTTTCAGGGGAAAGAGATAATCTTGCAGTTTTACTGTCTGCGTTCCTTTTATTAGCTACCTGGGATGAAGTTTCAAATCTCACCATGGCTGGCAAGCATTATTATTTTGGAAGATGCCTTAAATAAAGAAACAGCCTCCTCCACATCTAAACAAATACAGTTATTTAAAAATCATTTTACATACCTATTGTAATGTGCATAGAAAGACATATATATCCTAATATGGTTTTGGGTGTTCTCTCATGTACCAGTCCTGATGTGGTTATTGTCAGCAGAGAAGTTTTGTGAGCAAGATTTCATATCACCGGAAAAAGAAAACCCATGCAAAAATTAAACCCTTATATTTTACAAGGAAGGGTGCTTAATCACAACTAATTCTGGAAAACGAGAGTCACTGACTTTGCCACAGAACTTCAAGAAGAGCTACTTTGGTATATCTAGTTTAGCAGCCCATTGCCACAGTAATGAGTGTGGACATGGTTGACGTCTACATGAAGTGGCAGACCTTAAAAATTTACAGAAACAGTCCCTCTTAACTAAAATGCAAAAGGAGGCCTAGGGGCTATTACTTTATTAAGTTCTGTTGAATATGCTGCTGGCTTTACTCTAAGCAAACCACATTATTTTGTCCTCAACCAATCAGGTCAAAACTGAAGGGTGTGAACCTCCTGTCCTCAAACAAAAGGTTTTTTAAAAAAACTTCTGGATTTCAGTGTGAATAGGATTTTGTCCAAATCACCCAATAAGCTATATTTACTGTAAACAAAAGTGATGCTGCCAAAAGTCTTATATTCAACACAGATCAGAGATGAGTAATTTTGGCTTCAGGTTTTGGATATAACCAAGTACATTTTGAGCAAGTTAAAAATGAAAGTAGTGATCTTCTATTTGAAAGTTAATGGTCTAGTGGGCAGAACATGTCATGACTTGCCTGCAATGAAAGAATTGTGTTGGGCATATGCAGTATTTAAAAATAATTCACTTTAAAAAATGAGCATTTGAGGTTCATCCAGTGCTTTTGGCAGGGTACAGCTGTAACAGAACTGAAGATTCTCTGCTGGAGACTTCTGACAATACACCAGTGGCTTGCATCCCAGTGCTTGGGATTTAAAGAGAAAAGTTTTTACAATTAGCCTTCAGTTTCATAGTTTATTTCGCTTTTATTGCAATCATCAGTTTTTTACTCTGATATTGGGAGGTAGCTGGGACCTATGTGCTGTTTGAATCCAAAAGTGATTAAGCTCAGAAGACCAGTAGCTCTGCTGAGAGCAAATTTTAGGCTGAAGATTAAACTTTTAAGATTAAAATCTTATTTCTAACATTAATCTAAAATTCTCTGCCTTAGAAGTCAGTAATAAATTTCCCATTTACTTAAATCTGAATGAGTTATTTTCACATCACCAGTGGATTCTAAACAAATTTTGTTGTCTTCTGGTAATAATCAACTCCTTTTTTCCCTAATGTGAAATATGTTTGTGATTTCATGTCTGTAGTCAGAAAGCTGTTTTAAAAACTGTTTTTCTTGTTGCTTGAGATGTGTAAGTGGACTCATAGAGTACAGCAGGTAGGAAAGGGTGGCATGCCTGGGTCATTTAATTAACTAACCTCTTGAGTCTGATACTGGACATGCTGCAAGGATGCCTGTTTCAGTGGAGTCAGAATACTTAGACTATGAGCATTAAGGGGTTAATTGCTTACATCTCTGCAGTTTTGTTAATCAACAGACATATTTCTTTGTTTGTACTAAATGTAAAGAAAGAAGGATCTGGCTCTGCAGAATTAGGTGTGCCTTGTTTGTATATATATCTTTATGCTATGCTTGTCACTAATCTGCCTACCAGGTTGGGGGTAAAGAAATGAATCCAAATTTGCCCTTGTATATAATTGCTTTCTGTTCTCCTTCATGGAGATGTATTGTAGAGATGCTAATTAAGGTGGGTGGTTTTTTTTTCATTATATGGAATATTCTTAACATGTTAAGAGTATTATACAATATACAATATTATAACGTTATTCTTAATATGTTAACATAGGTAAGCAGCCACCATCTACAAAAATATAACTCTCATATATAACTATATTATCATATTATACTATAATNAATGTTCAGTTTCTTGAATGTTCCATATCAAAGAATAAAAACCTTCTGCAGGAATAGGTTTCAAATCAAGGTATAGCAGTTACTTGGTTTGTACCCTCATGTCAAAACATCTTTCCCCAACAATCATCTCTTAAAAATAAAGATGTTGTGGTAATTTTATTGATGAGTACATGAACATGCAAATTGCGTTCTCTGGTTTGTGCAGTTTTCCCATATCAGATAAAGGCACTTCAAAATATACTACCCATTTTAGGGATCCAGTGAAGACTAAGCAATGAGAAAGTAGTGTCCTTGCCTCAATCACTGTGATTAACATCAAGTCACTACTTGAGAGGTTTAATTGCTAACGGGGATAAAGAATGGAGATCATGGGGAAAGAAAATCTCACTAAAATATGCCATAGTTTCCCTTAAAACCACACAAAATATTTTGTGCATTACCTTTTCGTAGGGAAATAGATGTGTTATCACTACAGTTCCTTGCCCAAGACCTTGTTCAGAGTAATACTAACTTTTTAATGAAATCTCTGAGGAAATAGCTGTAAATTCAGTTGGAGAAACTTGTAGGACTTTCCTCAAGGGAAGATGTACGGGAGAGGAGTTGTTAGCCTACTGGAGTTGATTGTTCTATTTGTACGTTTTCTACTCATCAGCTTTCAAACTGTGTGAAGAATTATTTATCAAAGTTTTATTCAAATCTCTTTAGCTATTTCCAGGAGTGAGACAAGGAAAAAAATGGCTGTCAATGAAAAAGAAAACTAGACAACTTTTGTCTGAGAAACTCTTGAAACAAAGACTGTAATTGCTGTCAGCATGGTCACCACACCACAGACGTGTTGGTCTCTGTTTTTTTTTAAGATATACCTACAGTAAGCCCATTTAAGATGCTGGAATTTGTCTCTCAGGACAGATTTGCTCAGACTTTGTCAATGAAGTCGTGTAAGGATTCTATCTCACACTGGCCCTATCAAGTCCTGGTGTTTCTGGTGCTTGAGTTTGGGCACCAAAACTGAAAAAAATTACCTTGCATTTGACATTGTCAAATGTGTCTCTGCGTTACCTGTCCCACAATACAAGACCGTGGAGAAATTTCCTGTCTTGATTCACTTGGGGACAAGGGCAAAGTCTGCAGGAGAGAGTGAAGAAGTGGATTGGAGGTAGGTCAAAGTGGTGGAGGGAGGATTCAGTGCAATACACAGGAGCCAGTGAGGATGTCTGGCTGGGGGAAGCAGCAATGTCTGTGACAGGGGGTGGTATGAGCAGGGAGGGTGCTGTTAGTGCTCTGCGGAATGAGGCAGCATGAGGGAAAAGGCAAGGAACCGGGAAGTGCTTCGGGAAGGCACACAAAAACCCCTGGGTTACACGAGGGGTAGATCTAATTAAGGAGCACAGGACTGGCAGCCAGGGATGAGTAGTGATGCCAGGGAGAAGACAGTGATAGTCCTGTGTGAATTGCAGGGGGAGGGGAAACAATGGATGGTGACACTGCCACATACACACAAAAGAATGAATTAATGGTTTGCAGGTTCCGTCGATGCTTTAAATTTAAATTATGTGTGTCGCTAATTTAATTTAACACTTGCATTTTGTGTTTATTTATGTGCAGGGGTACCATTCTACAAAAAAACCCCAAAAAACCCAACCTGGCTTGGATTATGTTTTATCTGAATATGCAGGGCTGGAATCTGCAGTGATTCGGGAATTGATTGACAGCTGAATGAGGCACTCTTTCTGTGAGTGTGGGTGTGAGGGTCCAGGCAGCACTAGTCAGAGGGTGACAAGGAGCTGGGAGCTGTGATGGATACCTCCTTTTCATCCCCCTCTGCTGCCGTGGCTCCCTGAGTGTCCCTCCTTTCCCATGCAGGGACTTTTATGTTGGCTTTTTTTTTTCCAGTCAACCTGTTAAAGTTGAATGCAGCCCAGCACCAGTGGAATGGTAATATGAGCCCATGCAGTGTGTGGCACTGGATAGCATCTCTTCAGGACAGCCAGAAACTCTAGAAGGGGAAGGAGAAAATGCAGGTGTATAGAGTTCTCCATTAGCAGCTATAATGCCCTGCTAATGGGTAACTTATTCTTGTCCTGGTGCAAACATGTTGACTGCTTTTTTTTTGAGGATATCTGGAAAACTATTTGTAGAAAAAAAATACTTGCAGTTTATCCTCCATTGCTCTAATGATGAATGTCTATTAAACAAAAAAGGAAGGAATTTTTAAAATGTCAATCTTCAATTTTATTTTTTTATATGAAATTCCAGGTGTTTATTATGAGAAATTTAAATGAGAGTTAAAATTCTGGTAGAATGAAATCAGTTTTCTGGGAAGCACCATGGCAAAGATGTACAGAAAATGTATACATTTCTCAGGGTAATACATGTATTCCTTTGCCTTCTGTCTGTCAGCAGTGCAGAAGTAGCTTCTGCATTTGGGTGTCAGCCCAAGTGAGAAACTGAATTTCATCAAACTGGGAATAAAACTTTTAAATATTAAAAATGATGAAATGTTTGGGAAAAGCTTCTTTGGGATGTGAGTGGCTCTGTGGTGGGGCAGGTTTGTGGTGGAAGAGGAAAGTTCCAAGATCTGTGTGCTTTGAAAGGCTTGAATGGAGAGAGCTACGATTTTTGTTTTGTATTTCCTCCTCTCTTTCTTCCCTGAGTCACCCACACCAGAGCTAGGGAGAAAAAAATGTCTCTGTCCTTTCAACAAATAAATCCTCTCTTTGTCTTTTCCATTAGTTTTGCCACTGAGAAGGTTCCACTCTTTTTCTTGTAACTTTTGCTCTTGTAGTATCTCTTGACTGATAATGAGAGAGTTCAATTTATGGAATCAAATGATAAACAAAATCACGCTAACACCGTTGCTTTTGAAGAAGTAAAACATAAGAAATTATTAAATTTTTTTTTTAACTGAGCTTGATAGAGGTTTCTAAAGTGTGAATTGACTTGAAGACTAAGATTTAAGCCTCTATGTTCTATATGTTGCAGCCCTTACTCTCGAACATGAGGATTTGGAAAGAAAGGGTTAAAAAATAAATTGAGAATTTTCTTGGGAATTACCATCATAAGTTGCTGACTTCATGACCAGAACACTGAATAGACTTTGAGAAATGAAGACTAAAGGAGGGGGAAGAAAAATAGGGAGGATGACCCAGGTAAAAGTCAGAAAGTAGCAAAAATAATTATCCTAAGAAAAGAAGAAGCAGCTTGAAGGCAAAGAGGTTAACAAGGCTGAGAGCAGGCTGTTAGCAAGGCACCAAATCTGGGCTTTGCTAAGGAGAAAGAGTATGAGAAGGTGGTTTGTTTTTTGTTCGGTCTAGTGGAGCTCTGTACAAAACAAGCTTCTTGCAGGTATGCTCAGCTCTGACAGTACAACTATTAATTCTGAATGAAAAAATGGCAAAATAAAGGATTGGCAAGATGTATACTGAGCTTTTTTCCTTCCTATTCTTCCTGCTCCTAAAAACTTCCCAAACAATCTAACACCTCTCAGAAAAAACCTTCTCACCATTCTACCAGCTGATAGTTCGAGCCAACTTCTTATAACAAGACTATAAGTTCACTACTTCTTTCTTTTACATCTGCAGTAATAGTAAAATCCCTGAGCAGTTTGACAGAATGAGTGTCTAGTCTTTAATTTTTAACATTTTCTGTTTCTGAAAGCCTTTTAGAGTTCAACTCTTTATTGACACTCTCCCTCATCAGCCTTACACTTAAAGCAGTTAAGCAAAGCAGGTGACATATTTAAATTTTAAGTCCCTGTGCTCTAAAACTGCTGTGCATGGTGAGTTTAATATGCTCCATGAAAATGCATGCAACACTTTAATAATTTAAAAGAGATGTTTAAATGGATGACCATAGGAAAAGATAGGGATGTTAGAACTGACGCTTTGGTACGTCAAGTGCCTCCGTTTGGCACAACGGCAGAAATCACAAAATCACAAATAGGAGGAATAGAACCAAACATACCAGGACTAGATGACTGATACAAAAAAATTATACCTATGTATTTATTCCTCAGTTGATATTTCGTATGTATGTTGACAGAACTAATATGAGGAATATTGCCATAATAAAGCGTTAGAAAAAAAGGAAGACAGAAGACAAAAGAAATCAGGCAAAAGAACCAAAAAAGGGACAAAACAGAAATAAAGAATGCCAAAATGACCTACAGCAAAAATAGGCTTTTAAAATTAGAGCAAGTTTATATGAGAAGGGTTTCAAGAAACACTTCAATGACTGGAAAAAAAAATTGCAGAAACCATGTCTTAAAATTACCTCGAGAACAGGGGATGCTTACTTTATTTAGAATGAATATGTCAAAAGTAAGTACAGCATCCTTTCTCTGCCACGGCAACACTTCCACCAACTGCTCTACCAGGGGTTGCTCTCTTCCCAGAGTAAAGGGCCCTCTCCTGACAAGAACGTTCACCAGGTCACACATCTGAGTGTGAAGAGCATTTTCAAAAAGTGGAAAAACAATTGTAACCTAGATCTTCACCATTCCAAATAAATGGTTGTATGCTGTATTTAAAAATTTCATTATTATTGTCTCCTTTCTTAGGTGTCGAATTATTCAAAGTACATGAGAATGATGGAAATGCTCATTGGTATTCAGTTCTTCAGAAAAGCTCTTTTCTGGGAAAACTTGAAATGCATTATTGTTGGTACCTCATCTGTCATACGGTGAATGTAGATGCTAATGAGCTGGATAATGTTAATATCAGGGGATAAGTTAGTGAATAGATTTTAAAATAAAATTTATATGGCTAAAATTACTTTACACAGAACTAGTTGCTGCCATTTTGTAAAATATCATTCATTGCAGAGGAGAGATCAATTTTAAAGCACTAGTAAGTATTTGATTACATTTCCAAAATTTAGTGGTCTTCACGTTACTTGTTTGCTTGCTTTACTTACCCTTTTTTGTCTTCATGGGACTTTGATTCCTGCTTAGAGCATTCCTTTTAGTGTGAGCGCAGGTACCAATTGCATTGCTATACCATGTAAATATATAAATATACTTGCTTATATCTTCTCCCCAAAAAGGACCCCACTGAACTAAATTAATTCCCCATAAGCTAAACATTTAGAAAGTATTATTTCTTTAACATTTTTTTCCTTCTGTGTTTCAAAGTCAAGTAAATCAGTTTACATCTATTTGTGGCAGTGCCTCAAAGTGCACTCCATCCAGTAGCTACAAGCGAAGATGTCTTAACTGGCTGGAGTTCACGCTCCTAGGAACGTCTCTTAAGGAGTTTGCTCCTGAGCAGATAAATTTGTGACAGATACAATAATTGCAAAACCAGAAAAATATGGTGCATCTTCAGATATTTTTTCTAGAGCAGAGTTTTCTGACTGGAATGCAACTGGACCACTAGTGAAAGCTAAGCTAGTCTACAAGTGTATCTTAATATACAGCACTTAAAATTCAGTGTCATCTGTTATATCCAGACAGGTCAGACACCGTGTCAAGTTCTTGGGAATGGTGATAGGGAGGTCTGTGCCTGTGTCCATAAATCTGAAGAGTTCTCAGACAAAAACCTCTGAAAACAAGTTGGCATGTCTCCTGACAGTGAAATACAAGCTGAGGGGCAGGGATGGATTAGGACCTTTTGGCTGGTTCATTTTAATGATGTATACTTAGGGCACTAAGTATACATCATTATACTGTGATGTTTCATTTGTATTTGTTAAATTCTCAGTTCCTGAAAGTATTTACTTCTATGATTGTGTTTACTTCTATGATTTAGTTCTATGATTGTGCTGGGGAATGACTTGCACATATGAAATAATACTAATGTAAATTCTTTTCTGTTTGGGCATGCATTCTGGAAATTAAAAGTTAAGCTGTTTTGTCAAGGTGAATATTTGTAAATGTTTAGCATTTTAAATTGAAAGACTTTTCTCTGCTTGAACATGTTGTATGCAAATTGAGGCCCGGGTGGCACACTGCCTTGGGGAAAAGAGGTCCTTATTCTGTGTTGTTAAAAACCAAGAACTTTGATTTCAGAGCTTCATGCCTTGCTGCTTTTGTCAGGGCAAGGTGGTGAAAAACTTCGGTGATATCTAGTCTTTTCTGAGCTTGAGGTAAGGGGGAAATACAGGCCAAAAAGAAAAGTGAGAAAATGCTGTTTAGAGACACCTATTTCTGCTCTATAACTACTCACTCTCATGCTGCCTTTGTGCATAATTTTAATCTCTCCTTAGTGACCTTTACCTCGGGCAAATACTGCAATTTGGTCTCTGAAGATGCTGCATCGGGGGGGGTCTCTGATGGGGGAAGGCATCTCAAAAGGTGAAGGTTATATTCAACCAAGTTCTAAGCCTTTTTTTGGGCAAAGGCCTATGAATTCATCTTCCTTAGCTTTTTTGGCATTGTAAGAGATAGATTGTGTGGATCGAATTACTTTCAAATTAAAAAAAAAGCTTCATGATGTCTGCTTGAACTATAAGAGACAATGCATTGCGCTCTAATAACAAGAGGCTTTATTACTCTATAGCACTTTTCATTCATGAGAGGGACTAGCATCCTACTGGGGCAGAGATTTTGTCTTTAAATTCGGTTAATGTCAGTAATAGTTCTGATTTGGCCTCCACTGCTCCATACAACACAAGAGAGAAAATGAAAAAATACCCAACAAGAAAAACCTCACTGAAGCAAAAAAGGAGTGAGCTGGTGAAAGATAAGAATTTCTGGTGTCTAAATATAGAGTAATATGAATCTGTTAAAACACAGTACTGTATGTACTGCTTTTAAAAGAATACTTTCTTTTTTGAATTCGATTAAGAAAACAACAATTAAATCAGCCTTCTCCTGAATGTTCTGGCTGTCATTTTCTTTAGCCGATATAAACCTGCCTTTCTGGTTTATGAAGCCACAGTGCTAACATGTAAAGCAAGATGTTATGACTCATTGAAACAATTCTTTGTTCTCTCTTTAAAGCATTGCTGATGATATTTTCAAATGTACTTGGGTTTACCCGTAAGAATGCAAACCTTTCGCAAGTCTGAGTTTAATGCAAGGCAGATTATGTAATTTTTGCAATGCCATATGATGTGAATGTAATCCTTTCAATGTCTTTGATAGTTTTGGTTTCCAGCTTTGCTGAATTTTCCTGTAATTTTACCAGGGGAAATAAGATGGCTTCTCTTAGTTTGCAAAACTTTGTCCAAGTGCGGCAAAAATGTGTTTCAGGGCTGAGAGGTAGTTACTAAGGGATTCATCAGCAAAACTGCTTTCTTGACTCACCTTGAAGATGCAAATTATTTTCATGAAACCCTGAAATCATGTGGCTAAAAATGAGAACTTCAATTGAAAGTGAGGCTGTGGTGGTTTCTCCAAGGGTCAGTGTTTTACCTGGACAGTGCTCCCCAGTGCTGGGAAAATACGAGGTTAAGGAAGGTGAGGTTAGGAGGGTGCAAGGATGGGTCCTGGCTCACAATCCTGGCTGTTCCCTTGCAAAGCACATCTTTGTGTTCATGCAGGCTTTGCTAAAAGATGTGAAAGGGATTGGCAAAGAGGGTTGTGGAGACTACAACACACAGTTTGTTTTGGCTGAGGGTAACCAGAGCACTGAGCATCTTGCTTCTGTAGAGGTGGAGAGTCCCCAGACATTGTAAGCTGGATGGTTTTGCTCAGCCTTTCTTCACAGCCAAACCACCTGTTTCTGCAGGACCTACAATTTTTGAAGTGTTAACTGAGCTGCGTCAAAAGAGAATAAATAATTAGGCATTTATGTTTTCTCTCTGCCTAGCAGTATAAGTAAAAAGCAGTTTAAAAGCCTTTCGTCTCTGAAAGGAAAGAAAGGAGGCTTTAGTTTCACCCAAACTAGATCTGAAATGTGCGTGTTTCTTGGGGATAACACAACAGCTTTAGTGTCTATGGAAGGAAGGCTGTCCCAAAAACTCTTTGTACAGTCCTCAGTTGAATGAAGCAGAAGACTTCCAGCCAAGAACGGTAGGTGTATTCTAAACTGATGCAGAGTCATGTGAGTTGAACTTCTGTAAGGCTTAAGCTTCTTTGATTACTCCCAGGATTGTGTACTATTATTGTAAGATGCCTGAATGGGAAATTGACAGCTTCATCTTGGTGGCTCAATCAGTATTTCTTAGTGCTGTTAGTAAAACAGGCTGATGCTGTGAATAATGGTACTGGTCAGACAAGGAGTGGAAAGCTCATTGAAAACAAACAGATTTGAACTTCACACAATCACAGAAGCTGAGCAAGGCTTGGATGGGCATCATTTGATGCGTCCTGTGAGCCATGGACCCTCTTTATACTTTCTGCGAGGGGTTACTGACCTCGTTGTGGTGAACTGTGTCAAAAGCCATTGACTCTGAGTGGATGATGGTGAAGATCCTTTAGTCTAAAACGTTCTCTGAGTGTTTAGTGCACAGCTGGAAGTGTTGCCATCATTTATCTGCATGGGTTGTTTGGAGTCAGGGCTGCTTTTTTATTCTGAACTTTTCTTGTGTCTGTTTCTAAAGATGCCTGTGCAGTCCTAGGTTCCCAAAACATTGTTAAACATTGTTGTACGTTGTTGTACTGTTAAAATGATAATGGAAACAGCTAAAGTGCTGAAGGTAATTTGCCTTATATGACATAGAACTCCAGCTGAAAGGAGCTCTTCAGGATCATCAAGTCCAATATATGAATGACGAGATAATGATGTCCATTTTAGTGGGATGTCTCCTCTGCTTCTTTTGAATAACAACTAATCTAAAAATAAAATGAGCAAGGACGATTACTACTTCAGTCTTAAATCCCTACTGTCTAGTAATCAAACTTGTATTTTAAGTATTTTTTAAGGTGTGTTTTGTTTTATTCTGTTTTTTTGCTGCAGTGCTCCTGACAGTCACTCTATAGCTTGTCTTGCCTTGTTCTCACAACCTGAGTTCAGTTTCTTGTTAAAATCACTGTATTGCTCTGCTTTATCCAACTTGATGATTAGAGATTTAGTGAATTTCTGCTTACCTTAATCACATTTCTCCCAGATTGCCCTCTGTTTTGTGATCTTTAAGGCTCACTGTACACACTGAGGGAATTTGTAATTGCAGTCGCTTGATGTAAATAACCAGTATGATGGATTTAGACAAAGTGAATCATTCAAGTACGTCTCCTGCTTTAAGCAGATACATAGTAAATCTGGTGAATAGCATGGACATGCAATTTCCAGCCTACCAGAGATGTTTACCTTGTCATGACTTGCTTAGTGTGTGAGTGGCCACCTAAAATTGTTGTATTGTTCCTGCTCATGGGATTAGATATGAATCCTGACCAAATGCACCTGCTGAAAAAAAATAGATCTTCACCATTGTGATGTGATTGATACTTCATCAGCAAAGCTAAATTAAAAGATTTTTAAATCAGTATTATTTACCATTTTAATTTTGAAATTATTTGTTCATAAGCTAGAAAGTGAAATAGCACAAAAAATATTCCACAGCTTCCACTGTCTGTTTCATTTCTCTGTGGTGATTTTACTAGTAGTTTATAAAATATGAAGCAGCTAAGCAAAATCTAGTTGGGAGTTATGTCCATATTTTCTTGTGGAATTTAGGACTGTAATAGTCAAAGGCTCTAATTGATTCTGAGGGAGGATCATTTTGTGTAATTATTCTCCATCTTCCTCATCTGTTTGTTGTTGGCTGCCAGGCGAAGCGACAAATACGAGGCATTCAGGTGGAAGTGAGCTTTTTATAGAGCATTCTCAACAGACAATGTTGTTTGCAATATTATCCCCCGCATTGTTTGCAAATACTGTCATAGGCACTTAATGAAGTGCTTTTCAAGAAAACAGCAAAATTATTTCAATTCAGGGTGTTGGATTGCTCCCCCTTCTACTATCAAAAATATTTTACAAGAAAACAAATAAAAGCTAACCTTCTTTACAAAAATTAGTAACAGAGAAGTTAATGATGTATAATTTAGGTTTTAAGGGCAGTTTTGCCTCCCGATCTCCGTTGTCAGAGGTTGAGTGACAGGTCTGTACTGGAAGGGTGAGTGTGATTTGAAAAATGCTATGTTCACCAGAACTGTGGGGTTTTTGTTTGTTTGTTTGTTTTTCTTTTGGTATTGTGTAACTACTACCTTGCCAGCTTCCTAATAGTATTTTACAGAATTATTGTTTAAATGTGTAAAATATTTTCATCTGTACTGCTGAAATTTTTGTTAAAGGCATTGGGAACTGCCTCATTTTTTTTTTTTAGACAAAGATAATTGAATGCATGAATGCCACTTCACATAGCTGACAAAGGCAGAGCATCTTTGTGAATAGGCTCTGTAAATTCTTTCCCACAGAAGTCAACGAAAGGGTCGGTTGTCCTGGGCTACGTATTTCGTCACTTAAACTTGGTGGAAATAGATTACTTTGGACTGCGCTACTGTGACCGAAGTCATCAAACGGTGAGTAAAAGACACAGCAGATTGGATTTGCCATGTGTAAAATTTACCGTGTTGTGCTGTTTGCCTGTAAAACATTAGATGGTCATACTTCCCCTAACTTTCATTGTTTCCCGGCTCACGTTTCCAGTAATAATTTCTTTTATTTGTTTGCAATAAAGTCTTGGAATAGCCATTAACATCTTGTAAAGGAACAGAATCAAATGCTAAGTGTTGTTGAAAAATAATCCAAGAAAGTACAAATAGTAAAAAATTATTATGTGAAAGTAGGATTGATACTTTTTCCTCTTTAATACTATGCCCTGCAGCCAGTGCCTGGTGCTCTGGGCTGTTTGTTTGGCCCTGCGGTGCCTGGGAAGCAGTGTCCCTGAGTGCATCACAGCCTGCTTCACTTGCAACACTGGCTGAGCGCCTGGTTCCAGGTATGTAGGGCAATGCCATTTTCGCTCTGCCTGAACCATCTCTGTACCCTGAGCCCATGGACTCTCTTTGAAAAGGATTCACCCTCACAACTGAGGCTTTTTCCGCTGGGAGATTACTGTAAACAGACTGGAGATGGAAGCCAGGCTGAGATGTTTCATCCAAAGCAGGCATTGTCTTGGATCAGTGCTGCCTGCCCCTCCAAAGGCTTATGCAGGATTGCTGCTGGTGGAAGTGAGGAGCAGGGAATGCTCAGCAAGAGGAACCAGTGCTGTATTCACAGAGTGGTCTTCCTGTTACCTTAAAATTATGAAGGGAATAATGCCTGGCCTATGGTTAAATTGAGTCAAACCATTACGATTTTCAAGATGGTGTTTTGTGATGATAGCCCTGCACAAGACACCGTTTCATCTAAATACAGTAATAACTTACTGAATTGGCTAAATATTTGCCAATTTTTTCTGTTAACCAGAATTTGGTCATGTAAAGACTGAATTCAGAACAGTATCAAGCAGAAGATTACTGACTGCTGCCAAGAGCTACAGACTGCCCCACTTGCTGTCTTAATTTCTGTGCCATAGTCCAGACATTTATGAATTCAGTTCTTGATAAGCTTCTAATCAAGTTTCATTCCATGAAGATGAAAGCCAGATTCAGCTGTGAACTAAAGTAGACTGTTAAAAACTGTGGGAGGAATTTGAGGTGTGAATGAAGAGCAGGTAGGTATTTTTTGCTCTCAAAAGTGTTTTCCTTTTTCCTGTGGTTGCAAATAAAATAGCAATGGCTGTTCCTGGGAATATTTCCAGATGCATACACAGGGTGTATTTAGTGGTGTATATGACAATATGAATATGAAAGAGGATTGCATCTCTGTTGTGAAAGGGACACATAAAAGCACATTTTAGGGCACATCCTTTTGTTCTCCTTTTTCTCTCACATGGTGCTCCAGTGGTGTAAATTTAATGTTAGCTTTAGGCTTTATCCTCTGGCTAGCCCAAGGTCAGGAAGCCACCGTAATTCTTGATTTTCCCATGGATTAGGATGGTGTTTATCCCACTGCTGTCATTCTCCTGCTCTTGCACCAACACTGGCCTTGCCATGTGGATACAGGACTTCAGCTGTGTGCCAGCTGTGACGCAGTGACTGGCCAAGTTTGTGCTGCTGCCTTTGCACCTGGGCCATTTTGTAACCAACTATTGTGAAAAAGCCTCTTTCTGTTGTTTGTCTGTGTCAGGATAACGAAAAATTGATGCTCTTTCATCTAAAAAGTCTGTAAATGAGCCAAACAGTGCTACTGTGTGTAATTTTATGTGTTTTGTGATGTGTGGTTTTATGCTGCTAGCTCGCTATTTTAAGTGAAATCTTGTAACCTCTTAAGAATGGGCAAAATAATGGAAAGATTTCATGCAACAAACAACATGTTGTGCTTTAGCTGTAAACATATATTTAGTTGCTTGTTGACTAGGGCTAAAACTCTCAGGGCTGTTGTGGGAATGAGTCCTGTAATGGCTGGAAGGAAGCCTAGATTTGAATTTTGGATTGGATATTTTTTTTGATTGATCACAGCAGATTTCCTAAGGGAAGAGGAAAAAGGTTACCTCGCTAATTAGTTTTAAAACCATGGTCCTGAATTAGTCTCAGAGGAGAAAAGTATTTGGTGGTTGGGCTACCTATTAATACGTTGCATGTGGTGGGGAAAGTTTTATTTGTACTGTCAGGTTTTTTGTCACACTATATATTCAAACTGAATGATGAATAAAGCAGTGTAGACAAAACTTATGTATTTTAAAGAACACAAGCCAGTCACAAACATTGTTCTTATTAAGGGTTTGAAAAGGCTTGTTTAGTTATTTTCTCCATTACTTTGCATGCTTCAGCACTTCCAGGTGGTCTTTTAAGTGCTATGTTGGTTAGCTACCTCTTCGGTGGGTGGTATCATAATTATTTTAGTACTAGCAGTAGGGCTCTAATGAGTGAACAAGGTTTCACTGTGCTATGTAGTGTATATGAATGTGTAGCATTAAAATGGTCTCTTCCTGAGCAGCCAGCAAACTAATTAGCCTGTGAGAAGTGCTGGATACAGCAAACAGATTGACAGAACTGGGTGGCACTGGCAGGGGTGCGAACAGTAGGATGAAGCATAAGTTGGATGACCCTGTCTCCAGGGTAGTAATTTGGTCATATTACACAAATTTCGCTTTACTGAAAGTCCAGCTATCCCTAAACTCTCCACAGTGAAAGGACAGTATTCAATTGAAAAAAATCAGGCTCTGAAGATTACAAGTTACTGCCGGAATAGCATTACCTATATCTATTTAGTGCTCTGAACAAGACAAGTCTGCAAAGGAACGACAAAATCGATCTTCTAATAATTAGTTAAAATACAACATTTAATAATGAATTTAAAATTCCATCATATAAAACTACTCCCCAGTGAAAAGATGGGTTCAACTAACGCTGTGGGTTGTCAGTAGTGTTTCCTTATCTCTTAGTGCTTTTGTTGACCAACTACATGGTGCTTCTTTTCACGTAGCATTTGAGTACATTTTTTTGTGGTTCAAATTCTTTAAAAGAAAGACCAATTTTCTTGGAGTGCCACTGAATCTCTTACTGTGTGTCCTGGTTCGAGACATACAGAGGAGGATATCCCCTGATGGAAAGCAGGTTGTAGGTACCTGTGTACCCCTCCCCCCCCACCAGGTTCGGGAAAGAAAATGTCCCTGGATGAAAGTGAAGAGAAAAAAAGGAAAAACCTATTTATTTAACAAAACACACAGGAAAGGAACAATAATTCTAAATAATAAAAAAAATCTCTCACTGCAGAGAGAGAGAGAGAGACAGAAACCTTGGGCAAAAAGCCGGAGTCCCTTTGGGTGTGGTCTCTCCTCTTCCCAGAGTGCTGGGGGGAGAAGGGGCCCCCCTTTTCGGGCTGATGAAGAAGTGTCTCAGTGAAGTCCCGATGTTCCGATGTTCTGAACGAGTCCAGAAAAGGGAAAAACAAAAAGGAACCCAAAGTCCCAGAAAAACTCCGTCTCTCTCTTCTCCTGAAGGAAAAAAGAGCTGAGAGCCCGCTGGAAAAGCAAAGAAGGTGCTTCCTCCCTTCTCTGCCACATCAGAGATGACCTTGGAGCACAGAATTGTTTTTAAAAAGTTCCTTTGGCTGTTTTTTTTTTCTCTCTTCCCTCTCAGGCTCAGTTTAAAGGCACAGAATAGCATAGAATTCATTTTTCTGGGGACAGAGCAGATGATATAGGATAAACCATAAAGTCACTCCCAAGACACTGTGCTTCATCATCTAACCTTCATCTGAGCCTTTTGCATTCTTGATGAGTCCGAGCACCAAAATTAATGCAAATTGACACCAGATACTGTCCTCATGACTCCCAATGTGAATAGTCAGCTGGGTCTTGCTGGAGAGGGAATTTGTGTCTTCTGCCTCATCTGCCAAGACTTTGTGTCACATCTGGTATTTTCTGGTGAGTCACAATCACCAGAATATGTGTAGCAGAAGCTGAGGATGGCTTAGGAAATTCTGTCCAGCCTCACAGAATCACAGAATTGTTAGAAGTGGAAGGGACCTCTGGAGATCATTGAGTTCAACTCCCCGACAAGGCAGAGCCACCTGGAGCAGGTGACACAGGAACACATCCAGGTGGGTTTGAACTGTTGTTGGAGAGGGAGACTCCACACTCTTCATGGGCAGCTGTTCCCATGTTCTGCCACCCTCAGTGTAAAGAAGTTCTTCCTCACATTGAGGTGGAACGTCTTGTGTTTTAGTTTTGGCCATTGCTCCTTGTCCTGTCACGGGGCACCACTAAAAAGAGTCTGGCACCATCCTGCTGGCACCCACTGTGGAGATATTTTTAAGCATTACTGAGATCCCCTCTCAGTCTTCTCTTCTCCAGATCCAGACTAAACAGGGCCAGCTCTCACTTCTCCCCCTAAAAGAGATGCTCCAGACCTCTCATCATCTCTGTGACCTTTCACTGGACCCTCTCCAGTAGCTCCTTGTCTCTCTTGCATGAAGGAGCCTAGAACTGGACAAAGTTTTCCACGTGTGCCTCACTGGGACTGAGCAGACTAGCAGGATATCTCCTCCCTCGACCTGCTGGCCACACTCTTCCCACTACAGTCTCTCATTGCTTTAGTATTTGAGCAAAACAGTAGCTCAGGGATATACTTCTGCAGGGAGTGGGTAAAGTGGTGCTGGGAGGGCTGTCCTGCCACTGCTGGTTCCTGCTGTGCTGCAGCTCCCAGGGGTTCTCCACATGGTCCCTTTGCTGCTGCCTTTATGGCTTTGCCAGGGGTCTGTAGGATAGCCAAGCTAGTTACTGTTCTGGAAGAGGCCAGTATTTTCTTGAGGTACACAAAAGGCAGAATGGAGAGAGCAATTTTAATACATGATATATCAGGAAAAGCTTAGAAGAATTTGGTGAGGGAAAAGGAACTTCTGAAGCCTAAAGTATGTTCCCTTGTCAAATGCCAAAAGAATTGTGCTATATACAAAAAAATGTGCAGCAGGCTGTGATGTAAATATTCTTCTTTTCTCACCTGATAGTGCTAATCTGAGCTATTATGATCAGCATGTGCCACATACTGATACCCTCTCATGGCTCCAAGAGGAGAAATAAAAATACAGAAGGACACACCATGCTATTCATTCATATTGCACCATGCCCCACCCTGCAATGTAGGTGTGTTTTTCTCCCCTGCTATGAGGAATCTCTGTTTCAGCACACAAACCTGAGAACACAGCAGGTAGGAGGTAGCCCATGGCAATATAGGGAAATAATGTCGTACAATGTAGAGCATATTTTGTCCTCAAGAACTTAGAAAAGCAGAAGATTTGTGCTTAGCTTGTGTTTGTTGAATGGATTTTTGTTCTTTTTATGGATTTTTACACTCATCCTCAAGCATAATGGTATGCTAAATTGTCTAGGAAGAAAGAGAATTGTTGTGCATGTTAAATTAGATGGCATAACCAGTGGAAAGAATATGGAGACTGGAGGTTGAGTAGAAACAAGAAATTTAAAAAGAATATGAATGGATTAAAACAACAGACACAAAGCTGATGGTCAGGTGAATTACAGATAGTAAGAACAAAATTTCAGAGTGCAGCAGGATCAGTACACATGCATCAGTACACTGATGATATGATGCTAAATATAATCTATATAACTTCAGAGTCTAATAACTGAGACAGAAGCATTAAGTACATATTTTTATGTAGGAATTGCGTGGAAATTTTTACATTTTTTGTATAATAAGGACATCCTGAACTCAGCAGATTGATTTTCTTTTTGCTGAACATTTGCAGGAAAAAACTGACACAGCAATTCCAATTCTTAGTGTTGTCTTAGGTTGTGGGAAAACCTCACTAACTGGAGACTATAATTGAAAAATGATACATTTTCTCTTCAAAATTGTGTTTCTGTTGTAAATGTGAACAAAACCTGACATGTGTGGCACGATGGGTACAGGTTTGTAGGAATCTAATTGTGGCAGTCCAGCATTTAGTTTGAAGCTGATAGATCTTTCTGCACTGGATACTTCATTGATTGATACCACAGCAAACATTTCAACCTAGTTAATATTTTGTTTCAAGTAGGTTCATGGAATTTGACCCAAGTTTAACCCTATGCAGATATAAAAAATTGAGATTCCAGATTTGTGGTAAAGTGCTTGCAGGCACTTAAAAGGGCTAAATATGAAATGCTGCATGGAGCCTGGATGGATGCTGCTTATGTATCTGGCTTGTATGGGAGCCAGATTTGTAGAAGTACAAAGGACAAAAGAGCCCATTTTTTCTTTATGCTGTAGGGTAAAACATCTTTTTTTTTTTAATGTAATTTCTATCTAAAATTCAAAAGGGAGTTATTTTCTTTAATAACATTTAACCTTTTTAATCATCTTAGTAATAAATAAAAAAATATTAAAGTAATACTAAATGTGTTTGTAAAGCACAATTAGTAAACTAGTCGCTTTAGTAATTGGATAATTTCATTCGTTAGGGCTATTGAAAGATGATTATTTTTTTTCCCGTTTCTTCTGTAAATGTTAAATACTTCTTTTAGATTCACAACACTCATCCCCTGTGGGTAGGTGGGTAGGTGCTGTGCCCTCCCCCTCTCTGCAGCAGGGGTGAGCAGTTTGTAAGCTGGTGCAGGGGAGACACAGGTGGGGAAGCACTGGGGCTACCAGGAGATGAAAAGAAGGAAGGCTGCGTGTTGGAGCTGCCTTGGCGTTCCCGGCTGTGTAGTTTGTTGTCAGCAACTGCTGAGCAAGTGCATTGGATTAATAAGACACTGGGGTTTTGTTCCATTTCTCTTGGCACTTCAGCCTGTCAGCCTGGCAGTGTAACTGTACCCATCACTGTTTATCCATCCATACAAGCACTTAACAAGTATCTACTACCATTATTACTAAGTATGTGTGCATAGGTGTGCTCACAGGGCTCTGGTGTTGGGGTGCTTGGATCTGTAAATGTTCTCATCTTTATTGTCTAACTTTGGCTTGAAAAATGCCTTTTCATTATCCATGAAATTCCATTCATCTTTGGCTTGCAAATAAAATGTTAGAAATCTCCTGCTCCTCCCCCCACCTCTTACATTCTTCAGGAAAATTTTGGCAGCCTTTGAAATAATAAATAGCTTCACGGTGATTTTAAGTGTGGGTTTGTGCCGTGGCCACAATGCTAAATACTCACTGGAGAGATGAAAAGGCAGGTGAAATTCTTGTCTCTTCCCCACCACACTGAAGTGTTTAATCTCACCTCTGCTGACCTCAAGACCTGTAGCACTCACAGAAAAACATATTTTCTCATGCCAGCTGATACTTATTTTTACTAGCACAAGTAGCAGCACACTCTTCCAGGGATGAGAGTGCAGTTCCTACTGCCAGCTTGGTGTGAAGGAAGGAGAAGAAGAGGTTAAGTGATATGAATAACCAATTGTTCTGTGTTTGTTTTCCAAGTTAAGTAACTAATTTCCGTAATTATCTGTTTTGCAGTACTGGCTGGATCCTGCAAAGACCCTTGCTGAACATAAAGAATTGATAAACAGTATGTATTTAATTTGAACTTCAAAGACATATCTGAAGATGAAGTAACAATGTTCCATCCATGCAGTCTGCACAATATTTCTATTCTAGTCAAAAGAGATTGATAGTTCTTAACAAGTTTGTTTTTGCACTTCTTAATGGTATCAAAATTTCACACATAGATTGCACATGGTATCATTTGGTAGTATTCTCTGTGATTATTGTCCAAAGACTTCTGTGCTTGAATTTTGTTTTAGGCTAATAAGTGGTTCTATTCTTAATTTGTATGATTAATTTTATAGTAGCTGTGATGCCTCTATCATACTTAGCATACCATAACCAACTTAGATTCCCTTCTGCTTCTTAAAGTAAAAGCAGTCCCTCATACTGATAATAGATTTCTAAATTTAATTGTAATTAAAGATGCTCCATAAAAGACTTGGAAATGTGGAAGGGATTAGTATTCAGTATTATTAATTATGACAGGGAATCACATTTCATGCACAATTACATTTTTCAGATAGCTTCAGTGGAAAAAAAATTTAAACATCAAAATCAAGCAGCAAAAAAAACCAGCTTGGAGAGATAGTAATTTAGCAATGAAAGCTAGAGTGAAATATTCAAAATAAGCAAAAATTCCAAGGAGACAAAGTGTGAATAATTAAAAGATTAAAAAAAAATCATCCTTTTTTTCCCCCTTGTGTAGTGAGTGTAGATGTATGGATTTGCTGTGTGGATGTTACATTTCTTTCTGAAAATTTCAAGTTTCATAAAAAGTTAAGATAGGCTTCTTAGTAGCTGTTCTGTAGTCAACTAGTAGCAATTCGCACTAATTAGCAGTTCATGAAAACTTACTTTTACAACAAATGTTTTTTCCCGCAGCTGGACCACCGTACACTCTGTATTTTGGCATTAAATTTTATGCAGAAGATCCATGTAAACTTAAGGAAGAAATAACAAGGTACAGTATTTAATAAAAGCATGGTTTGTTGATCTCAATATAGGCTAGCAATATATTTCATCCAGGTGCATATTGTTGTGGTGTGTCTGGATTGGGGTTTTTTTTGCTTGAACATCTGAATGCTTTTGCTTGAACATTGGTGTGTAGGAAGAAAATCGTGATTAACTTCACAGTGGTTGGTAGTGACAACTGTTTGGAAGCCCAAGAAGAAAAGATGTTCTCTGGTGCATGAAAAATCAAAGGGCCTTGATTTGCATTTTTGGGAGTGGAGTGGTTTTTTCTTATTTTCAGTAATGCATTTTTACAGCTGCATTAATATTGTGTTATAACCAAGTTTAGAGTTTACTTGGATATCAGATATAAATACAGGGAATTCTCTTCTTTACTGGCCATAGCTTAAATTCCAGAACTGTTTTTGAAGGGGATTTCTTTTGGTCTTAGTAAAAATATGTGAAGGAAATTGAAGAGTTGCATGCTTCTGATTCTTTTACCTAAGCTTGTTGTCTGCAAGGTATGAGGATTCACACAGTAATACATGTACGTGCTTGCACACAGACACACACACGTTTATCCGAACTCTCTCACAGTTTTGGGGTTTTCTGTTTGTTTTATTTATTAAATGTCTCAGACAATTAGTTTTAGGTTCAAAAGGAAATTTGAGAATTTGGGTAGGTAGGCAGACAAAATTAGTCTGACAGAATTAATTAGACACAATTAACAAATGCCAAAATACTTCTTCTGATGTCCTAAGAATGTGACACGAGGGCTCATTAGAATGCACACAAGGTTTTTAATTTTTCTTAATCAAAGGTTGCAGCACAGGCAGAGTATTTTTCTCATTCCAGAGTGGGAAAATTATTTTGTTTCCATACTGGCACAAAAGGAGTGGAAGTCTCCAACATAACAAGACCCAGCCTGGCCTGGTAAAAATAATAAATGTGGTGACTTGGCAGGTCAAGAGCATAAGCTGGTAGCAATCGAATGCCCCTGAACGATGGAAATTCGATGCAGTTTTCCTGTACTTTCCAGAAGAGCTTTAAATCCTGCTCACAGGGAAAGACAGGTGTCCCTGGGAAAGGGAACTTTGGCCACGGAACCTGTTGTGATTGCCTCCTGCGAGTCAGGGGGCTAAATTTTCTCAAGTTCTCCCTTTGCCCTGTGGTAAGGCCTGTCAGTGACCTGCACTGCTGATTAGGTGTGCGAATCCAGTCTGTGTAATTAGGAAGCCTCTGTTTGTGACTTCACAGTGCTTGGTCATGCGGAGCTGGCACCTTAGATGGTACAGAGGAAGGGCCTACGAAAGGGATATGATAGTATTGTCACTCTGCTATGAAACATCTTGAATAGTAAAAGACCATCAACATCTATGAACACTTATTCCCAAAAGCTCTTAAATGTTGGAGGGAAGGTTGGTGGTTTTTTTTNTTTTTCCTCCAGGAAACTAAGAGTAATAATTGTAAAAGAAGTATTATTATTATTAATAATAATAATAATCCTTAGAATCATTTGGGTTGGAAGGGACCTTTAAAGGTCCTTCACTTAGGAGGCATTGAAGGCCCGCTTTTCCTATGTAATAATAATAATAATTTTCTGCCAAAGTGTGTGACTACAGTGATGTGTTAACTGCCTTGTGCTAACCGATGTGTTTCTTTGGAGCATGTATTTATTACTGTAATGGACATGAGAGCTAACTCTGTTGTTATTAGATTCTGATGATCTGTACCATTACATGATTACTCTTTGCAAATAATGAAAACCTGTCAAATTTGTAATTGCTTTGCAGCAGAATCTGTCTGGCTTGTAGGCAAAAGCTAACACTGCGCTGCTTGCTGGATGTGTTTGCTAGAGAAAACTTGCCATTAGGCATTTTAATATGTGCATGACAAACATGACAGCACACAAGACGAGAGTGCTTTAGGTACAGGTATGGACAAAAGGCCTGGTTTTGTGAGGAGCTCAGTGGCTTCAGTGGGAATTGAGATTGTTCACTTTACAGGCATCACTTAAGCAATTAACAGTGCAGGATGCAGATGTATTTTGAAGTTTCCTATGCTACTTTATTTTGAGACTACAGAAGTACAGGTACTTGCTCTACAGTTACTATATTTATAGCATTCTCTCCTAAGCTCTGCTTTGTAGAGCTGGAGAAATGCTAACAGAAGTATGGGTGCACATCAGAAATGCATTTCTTGTCGGAAAGATGATGTTGTGTACTCCACAGAAGATGTAAAATCATTTTTGTCACTATCATAATTCATACAGGGGAAGATTTGTCTAGGTAGACTGCAAGCATAAACTAGAAGCAGGACTGAGGTATTGCTTAGAGTGAAGAAACATTGAGTGTCTGTGCTTGTGTCATTGTTGCCCAATGATATTCCCAGAAAATTCTTAGGCAAATGCCCTGCTCCTTTCAGGTAGAGAACATTAACCATTTTTTAGAGGATGGACATTCCTACTATAATATCTGTCACAGCACAAATTCTGGGGGAGTCTTTAATCAGAAAAACATGATTATCTTTATTTAGAGGGTCATCTGATAAAATCTAGAAAATTTGATTGGACCTTAAGTTTTCTGAGTCAGCTGTCATGTAACCTGCAGTTTGTAAACTTCCCTGAAATCAGTGTAGGTGCACTTTGAACTTACAGCACATTCCAAGGTGCTTTCATAAATAACTTGTAGTCACACAGAATAAATTATTTGCAGATTAGCTGAATGGCTCTATGTAGATAAAATTGTGAATAATGAATAGTGAATAATGAAATAGCTATGTGCTTGCATGGAAGACTTCTTTTCCGGTAAAAAGTTATCTTCTCTGTATTTTTAGGAAACCTTTTATAGGAAACCAGAGTGTGCAAGAAATTCACTTAGGATGATGTGAAACACTGAATAAATCTGTTGTAATAAAACCAGAAAAAATCCAAACAGTGTTCAAAAGATTTCTTACAAATCATTATGGGAAGTTGCAAAGCTGCACGTCCTTTATATAATGGCTTGTTATCTTGTCTTTTCCATCTGCTTTGTACATATGGATTCATTCTAAGTGGTCTCAGTTTTACCAAGTGTGGAAGCAGGTTATGACTTTGAAAATTACATTTTCATCTCTGCTGTTGCTATTCCAAGCAGGATAGTACCCTGTGCTATGACAGATACAGTTAGTTGCTGATCTCACACCCATCCATCTTCTTCATGGACTCCATCAAACCTACCTGCTGCATTGTAGCTGATCCTCTGGTATATGCAGAGGAAATATTTGACTAAAGAAGCATCCAATACCCAGTTCTCCTTTACGTTGTTTCAGTAATGAGGTTTAACTTTTGCCCTTTGGTAGGCTTCTTGTTCAATTTTCTGATTTCCTTTCCCACTTCCTGACTGCTCTATGAGAGTTACAAGAGGGAAATGACATTTTAGGGAGATAATTAATTTTACCTGCAGAATATAAGCAGATTGGAAAAGTGGGGAGTGCTCTCTTACCTAGGTTCTTTCACTGAATTAATCTTAGTTGTTACTTCAGGGTCAATAAGGGAAGTCATTTACAGAGTTATGGTATATGGTATGTGTACAGTAAAGTGGATGATTTTGAAATATTAATTTGACTCGAAATAACAACTTTGTTTTCTTTCTGTGTTTTAGGTATCAGTTTTTCTTGCAGGTAAAGCAAGACGTTCTTCAGGGCCGTTTGCCTTGTCCAGTCAACACTGCAGCACAGCTGGGAGCATACATAATTCAGTGTAAGTTCTCCTGGCCCACTGAGAGCTTATTTCTTTCAATCCTGCATTGTGATTAATTTTAAGTGGTGACTGAAGACATCATTAACACTTTATGCATTCATTTCAAAACAGAACAAAAGTAGTGTGACTGTTTTCACTTCAAGAGCTGTAAAGAAATGACCGTTCTGAATAGATAATGCAGGAGCAATATGGACGTTAATGTAAAGAATAAACTTCAAAGTCAGTCTGAAGACTCTGCTAAACATTCTTTACCTTGTTGGAGAATATTTTATCATATGCTCAGGACTTTATGACTTTGGTTACATGTAGAATATGACAAAACCTTCATCAGGACACCTGCAGATTTCAAAAGCTGTTGCCAGCCTCCAATCACATAGTCTGCCAAATAAAAGATTATTTCAAAAACTAATTTATGTCAATATGAGTGCATGCTTGCTTGAGGGGAGGATGTGATGTGACCTGAAGTGAAGAATTTTCATTTTATTTAGCATTTATCTACATTCACCCATCAGTAGAAGTCTTTTCAGAAGTGGACGCTATATCCTGCATGCTTAATAGAACTAGCAATCAATTAGAAAGGAGCTGTCTGTTTACTGGAGCTGTTATTCTTTTTCCATTACAGCTCAAGATCTATATTCAAACACAATTGGTAACCAAAAATTGTGTGAAGAGCCATGCTGGGACCTCTATCTGTAATTTCTTCTGTGTTAAATTTAAATTTGTCTAAAGTGATATGTATCAAGCAAAGATTATTTGTATTATTGGTGTTACAAGTGTGACTCAACAACACTTATTTTGACCTGAAAAAACAGTCCTCTTTTTATATTCATTTTAGAATGACAAGGCAGAATAACTTGTGTGTGAAATGGGAATGAGCATAATAAAGGATTTCATGGTGGACTATATGTGTATCTGAAAAGCTAAAATTTCAGGCAGTATTTATTTGTGTACAATTATTTTTGACTTAATGTTGCCATCTAAGAAATATGAGATGTTGTCCTCTGAAAAGTTGTTTGCAGTGCAACAACTTGAATTTTACTTTGCTGGCACACATGCCTTGCCTGAAAAAATACTGCAAGGGTAAAGCAGGAAAATATGCAGTGATGGTAGCACCTTCATTTTATTGTGAGAAATGAGCAAAAAGAGTAAATTCATGCCCTTTAGTAATTTTGTAAGGTGGTTAGAGCTGTTGTTTTGGTGTAGTGTCCTATTCCTGTAATTCCGATCTCAAATACTCTGTTGGAAAACAATGAGGAAGTTTATGGGATAGAGAAGAGTTAAAGCATGGCCAGGGTTACATACAGTTGGTTACAGTTAGTCCAGGCACTGAAAGGAATGCATTCCCATTGGCTCTTAAAAAGCTTTATCCTTGTATTTAGGGCTTGCAGTTGTTCAAAGTATGTAAAGGCACCTGAGAAGTGCCTGTGTGAGACACTGAACACATAATTTTTATGGAGGTTTTCCAGTGAGACTACTCAACATCTCTGCTGAGCAGATCACTGTCTTTTCTAGCAGTGTCATTTCAACATTTTGGAAAGAAACATCAGTAATTACATGAGTCTTCCTTCTCGGCTCTTGAAGGCTCCTTTTGGCTGTGTTTTTGGCTTAGTGGGCATTGGATAAATGCCTCCTATGAAGTCTTTCTCAGAGAAACCCAGTCTACAGATATGATCCAGGGTTATAAAAAATTGAAATACTAACTTTTGCAGCATTTCTCAGATAGATGCAATATTAATTGAGATCACTAGATTTGAGTTCTGGCCAAGATGCATTTTTGTTTTATAATTATGTTATAACATGTGAACAGACATGACTAATGTGTACAAATTCAGGGTTGTTTCAAATAAAAGTATGTTAGATATTGATTATGCCCTTTTAGCTAAAAAAATTCTTTTAAAAGTTATTTTTATTTAAAAAATGAGTTTAATATCCAGGAAATACATAAATATTTTATTGAAAAAGGAAAGCTTGTGATTCTTCACAAGAAACACTTAGCATTAGAAGACCTTCCCTCTACGAGTCTCAGGATATTTACCTCCATTTGTATTCCCAGAAATTTATGTTTAAGTCTCATATATAAGAAATAATATGGTTCAGTTCTGCCAGTAATGCAGTTAATCATGAGAGCACAGCTATTACAAAACTAGGCTTTTCTTCTACACTTGGTTTGCATATGCCGCCAAATAATCAATGTCATTGAATTTAAACTTTGCTGGCTTGGTCAAAATTTTGTCTGGCCTGTAGAAGCTGTAGGTTTCCTGTCAAGGCTTCTAGCTCTAACCTTCTATATATCTTTCAAAATGTGTGAAGACAATTTTTGCTTGGTATTATGTGTTCTGATGAGAATAGTTCTGTATTCTCTTCCTTTTTTTCCTATCTGACTGCTGAGTTGGAAAGGGGTGGCTGGGCTCCAGTAGGTGGGTTATATAACACATTTTTCGGTAAAAAATGTGGTTGAGAAAAAGAGTAGGTGACCTTTTTCTTCTCTTGTGTCCTCTAGCTGAGCTGGGGGACTATGACCCATACAAGCACACCGCAGGCTATGTCTCCGAGTACCGCTTCGTTCCCGACCAGAAGGAAGAGCTGGAGGATGCCATAGAGAGGATACACAAGACTCTGATGTAAGAACTCAGTACTGTTGGGAATTTGGCAGGTAATACCAGATTCAGGGATGCTTGGTAGGGGAGGAAGATGCTTGTGGTGCAGCGTGAAGATTCCTAGACCTGAGGAAAGGATGCAGGGAATCTAGTTATACTTCTCAGAAGCAGAAAAGGTTTTACATAACTGAAGCTGTTTTTTTAGGAACTGAGTAGGACAATAACTAGAACTGTGAGGTCTGTCAGACTTAGGTATGGGTGTTTCAGAAACAGCAGTTTTAATAAAACATATACCAGAAATTCAACCATACACAGAGCCAAAATAAACATTTACTCTTGCTTATCTCCAAATTCCTGTTCCTGGTGAGTGTAAAGAAGCTTGTTCGAACAAATCCAAGTTAGATGCAATTGTGATAGAATCATTTATGAAGATGAGAGCAGTAAGAAGCCTTTCATGAGTGTCTTCATCACACATACTTCACCTTTGTCAAAGTACTGCAAAGACAATCAGTTACCCATCTTGTAGTAGATCTAAATTTTTTGAGTCTCTTGCTATAATGAAGCCACAGTCTGGATAAAGGTTAAGTAATTTTTGCCTGTAGCATTGTGTGTTAATGTTAGATGTGTCTTATTTAATGAGAATAGGTATTAACTAAGGGTCACAGCGGTTCTCTCTGAAAAGTTCTCCAGTAATTGGAGTCTGTGCCAGTTGCCACATTGACCTGAGCTTTCTCTTCCAGAGAAGAGAGTCTGTTGTTAATAATTATTTCTGTGTGGTTGCATGACAGCTTTATACTAATTGATATGTTTCAGAGAATTTACTACAGGTAGTTCTATGAAGTAAAAAAGTACTGTTTTTTCCATTTGAGAGAGAGGAAACTGGGTCACAGATAGTTTGATTCAACATTACAGAAGTGGCTTCTGAGAAATGAGACTTGAGATGAATTGCGGTGAACTAAGCAGCCTTCATTTCTCTCTCCGAAGTTTCTGTCATCATTAGTGTAGTAAATCAGATTAGTTCATATTTGCCTTGAAATGTTTGTAGCCTTGACCATAAAATTCAGAAGCTCGTGGTTGTGAAGGGAAGTGTTCACTGTCGTAACACTTACTGGTCCAGAACTCTGGTACTGTTTTGCTGCTTGGGTGACAGGGATTTAGCAGCAGCAGAACAGAGAGGAAAGCCAACTTCAGCCCAACTGTTACCATCAACACTGCCAGCTTTGACTTCTGCACAGGTGACCACAGTCTCTTTAGTTAAGAAGTGTGAAGCTATAATGAGGGCATGCCAAATTGTCTCACCAACTAGAGACATTTTAGGGGCAGATTTGTGATATGGTTTGTAAGAACTGTTTTATTCTTTCTGGATCCGAGAGTGGAAACACAGGGCTTTTTTTTTTTTTTTTTCCAGCACAGCTGTGGCACTGCATATATGTTCCTTCTCCTGGTTATGTCCAGAAAAACTGGTTTTGATTGCATGTTTTCTCTCAGGTTTTTTACACAGCACAATAGCTATTTGGGAATTCAGTAGGGATGAGTATTTTTGAGATAGTTTCTAAATCAAGGAAGGTGAGGGAAGAAGGTGGAGGGGGTTTCTGACTGCATGGAGTCTCTGCGGCCAGAGATTGTTGATTGTTGTCCCATCTATAAACCAGCATGACAGCCTGAAGGTCAGAGAGCAATGTGAGGTGGCCTCATGTTGTCTGCACATCTGGAGGATCAAGCAGTGACTTTAGGACTCACACATGAGGAAGCAAACACTTTGTGCTGGAGAAGAGATAGAATCCCTCAGTGCAGACAGGAGAGTTGGTGTTGCACTGCTGATAGTGCCCATTTCAGACTGTGAGAGGTCTGTCACTGACTGGTGCTTGGAAAGTCAGTTGCTGCATGCACTTTGAATCAGCATTTCATGCTGCCAGGGGCACAAGCAAAGCAAAAATGCCCCTAATACTTAGCTTTAAAAGTAGCTTTCGATGTTGTTTAGGGCCTCAAGTGGCACTCAGGTGCCCTTTGTCCATCCAAAAGAGTGTGTGTGTGCCAGCTGCATGGCTGTCACTTTACCAGCTCTGTCATTCCCAGCGGCAAAGACTGCTTTGGTTTTGTGATGTGTGATGCTGAGGAGAGTTTGTGTTTTCACATACAATAAAAATGAAACACGCTTTGTACTAATGGGAGTTCTTTCAGTCCCTGACAGTCCTTCATCCCTTCACTTTCTGGCTTCTCCATTTGCTTTTGGGAGGACTTCTTCCTCTGGCTTCCATCTGCTTCCTTCAGAAGCTCCAGCTCATATCTTTGCTTCCTTCAATATTTTTGCAAATTCAATTTCTAATACATGATGTATTACTGTGGAAATATTTAAAAAAACACACTCAAACATTTATTTGACATTTGAACCTTTTTGTCCTTTCAGAGGCCGGTGAGAATAGAGCAATAAGTGCATCAGCATTTTTCTAAGCATGCTCAGTCTTTCAGTAAGGAAAGACTAACAGCAGTGTTTAAATTGGTGTTGTATTCTAGCACTAATTCAGTAATTGGGTAATCCCCTTTGCTCAGGACTGGTATTTAGCCTGCTTGGAAGCTCAGTGAGACAATACAGCCTCTGTGAACATTTTGCTTACATTTCTGTGAGCTACTTGTGAGACTTTAAATTAAAAAATCAAATCTACTGGGATTTGGAGAGAGGGATTTCTCTTACAATCTTCAAGTCTGCTGCTTTTCCAGGAGTCCTTGGAGAGAAGAGCACCTGAAACAGTGGCAGTGCTGCTACATCGATAAGATGAGCTGAAGCAGTCCATCTCCCAGATACAAAGAAGGCATTTTAAATACCTTTGAGTACCTTTGAATAGCTATTGCATTCATGCTAGTGCTGGTGTTCCACATCTTTGACCTTGGAAGTGCTTTTTACTTTGTCAGTCGTAACACAAATTTGGGAAAACCTGGATGGTAGCTTCAAGGCTAGAGAGAACGACAAGACAAGAATCAAGAATGTGCCTATTGCAGGATTTTTCCAGATCTTTGGTCAAAATGTTGAATGTGGAGTGCTCTACTTCACACATTGAATTTGAAAGGCAGCACATCCGGTGAAGTATTTCTCCAAGAAAACCAGCAGGATGAAGCAGGATATGAATCTTTTTTGAACTGATATTTTTACAAGATGTGCTGTGCTGTACTGTTGCAATAACAGTCCAGTTGCTTTCAGAGAATTACTGAAAATAAGTGAAAATGAAAACACAGCCTTAATTATTTCAAGCTTACAAATAGAATCTTGCTCTTGTATCAATGACATATATTAATGGAAAAACAAATTAAATTCTGAGGACAAATCAATGACATATATTAATGGAAGAACAAATTAAATTCTGAGGACAAGGCTTTAAATTTATTTAGTTTTTTTGTTCTTTTTGAGACTAAATCCATTGTCGCTAATTCAAATATGTTCCTACTAGCCAGGATTTTTCCTTCACCAGTTTTCCCCAGTTGTTTTCTGCCAGTGATACTTTTTAACTTTTAGGATTCATATCTGTAGCTAGGAAGGCAGGCAGAATCTTTCAAATGGCTGATCTCACCAGACAGACTCCAAATGTTGTTTTCAGTGTAGCAGACTTGGGTACTACCAGTTGGTGTGATCTACCATAAGCAAAATTTTCTGAAGAAAGTAATAGTTTGTCTGAAGTTATGAATGTTGCTTTCAGAAATTTGTAGCTTCAGCACTGCTATGGGGAAATAGTACCCCAGTCAGTCTTACTATTCTTGCTTTGTTAATAATCATGTAGTTATTGAGAAAAAAGTTATTTTGCATATTGAAGGCTAAAAATTAAATGTCTGAAGTGTGTTTGTGACAGCAAGGAAAAGGTTAGCCTCTTCATTAGGCAAATATTATATTTATCTAAAATAGCATATATGTCTGTGGTAGGAGACCACTAGAGATCTGTCTTGCTTGGAATAAGAAAAAATTCAGTGTTGAAAAGACAATGACAGTCTAAAAATCTGGTAAGAAGGGCTACATAGGTATCCAGAAAACTGTATTTGTTAATATGATACATTTTTATATGTTGATTGGAATTGCAAGGTTCTTACAAGTAACTGTGTTTACAGGGGTCAAGTTCCTGCTGAGGCAGAAGTGAACTACTTAGGTGTGGCCAAATCTCTGGAAATGTATGGAGTGGATCTCCATCCCGTTTATGTAAGTGGTAACGATGAAAAATAATTACTGCACTAATGTCTGAAACAGTATTTATATAGTTTTGTTGCTACTGGATAACTGGAAAGGGAACACTACTCAGGAAATGCAAAGGAACACATATTTACAGATGGAAAGGATTCAGTCATTCATACACACAAAAGCCTAATGATTTTCAGATTAAATGCTGTGATTGTGTTACGCCTATAAAAACCAATCAGTTATACTCTAGATAAAAACAATTCAGAATGAAAAGAAGTAATTTGTGCAAGTGTCAGGAGGCATGAGTGAGGATTATTGCCTTTGTCTTTGATAGAAGAATTTGCAGATTATTTTTGTTTAAATAAGGACAAAAGACATTTGTTTAAATGTGTCCTGAAACCTTTTCAACACCATTGCAAAAATCAGGGTGGAGTAGAAGTAGCATGTCTGGCTTCTAAAAATATTTGTTGTGAAGGTTTTACTAAAGATCCAGAGTATGTTTCCCTTTTTTCCCGTGTTGTATCATGCAGCATTGCAAGTTGTCTGTATTGCCTCAGAAAACCCCTCCATTTCTTTTGTCTGTCAGCATGTATGTTGGGGTTAGATCCAAATCATCACCTGGAGGCTATATGCTCCTGGTGGAAACATCATTCTATCTTGTTTGAATTATTCTGCTTGTGGCAGGTTTTTTTTTGAATAAAAGAAAATTAGGAGTTCAAATGGGGAGTTGTTGTATAGATAGTTCACTGAGTTAGATGTCAGTACTTTGTAAAATTACTTGAAAGAAAATAGAGAAATCAAGATACTACCTGAAGATTAAGTGTGTATTTCCTGCTGAAAAATGTGTAGCCTGCAATAGAAAGTACCTTTTAGTGCACCCTGTGGCTTAATTATATTCATATTCCAGGCTTTGTTCCCCTTCCACCCATAGAAAGCTGGGGAGTTACTGGAACAAGATTCAACATGATCCAACAAAATCATGTTAAATTAGTACAGCCTGGAATTTTTTTTTTGCCTCACATCTTGCTTTTGTTGTAAGAACTGCAATGGAATCCTAGCCTGGGTAGCCTGTGAACATCATTGTTCCTTATTACACTACAGCAGCAGCTGGAGCCCACATTTGAGATTGAACCGCACACATGATGAGTTGTAGTTCTTTTCCTCCTTTGGTCTTATTAAAAGTAAAGTTGCCTTTAGCAGTTAATTCATTGAGGAGCACAGGCAGAGCTTGCCAGGTGTGCTTGACCTTTGTCAGCCCTGTAGTCACACAGGACACTTCCCCAGTGTCTCAAGTCAGTCCCTCTCACAGCTAATTTTGCTGTTCATGCTCTGCTGGTTTAGAGGTTGCAGGGCTCTTCCTCATCACCTCAAGTAGGCAGGTGAATGAGCTTTTCCAGCTGACTTTCTTTTAACCTCATGCATGAGGGTTTGCACTCTTTCAGCTGTAAGCTGCTTCTGGTTTTGGTTACTGACTGTAAACTGGGGAGGTGGGGGCCTTCTGCCACTCAGCAGTAGAGTTTTCACCCCATTTTCTCGCAGTGCAGTTTGAGATTTGTATCCTGACTTCAGGAATGGCTTCCTTTGGAGGAGCTGATGCATGTGGCTGTTCCCTGCATGCCATTGCCCTTGCTGAACAACAACAAAAAAGCTTGACTCTCCCAAAGGAGCTACTTCACTTGGAGGCAGCAGCAGCTGACACTATTTTAGGAGGGGGAAGGCAGCTGCGCAGTTGTATTATAGGTCAGAAAATCACTATTTGCATTTAGCTGAAAATTGGAATATCTTATTTATATATTAATATAAATATAGTTATATTCATGTATTTTTCTAAATTTGGCCACTTGCCAAATAGCAAAAATTAATTCTGTAAGAAAACAAGACCCCATATTTTTGTTTTTCGCCATGGCATGAAATTCCCATTCTTTCCCTCACTGCCATTCTTTCTTGCCTCTTTGCCCCTAGAACTACAAATTTCCATACAGCAGTTTTCATCAGTAGATCAAGTACTGTTTTCCCATTTGTACAGAGTGAAACAGTATATTCAAGTCACCAGGATGAATTCCTCACTGAACCCCACTGCTACTGCGCTTCTACTTGCAACTTGCATTCTGTATGAATGACACAGATTTTTATTTTCTAGGGTGAAAACAAGTCTGAATACTTTTTAGGATTAACGCCCGTAGGAGTTGTTGTCTACAAGAACAAAAAACAAGTAGGAAAATATTTCTGGTACGTATTATTTAAATGTGCAATCTGCACTTAAACAATAACAATGTTGTATGGAAAAGTATGATTTGTGATATCTATTTGAAAGGTTAACTATAGCAATATAAAAAATTATACACAGAATTCCTAATACTTCTCTAGATTATGCAGATTTTTTATTCTTTGATAATCCAAGTATTGAGAACATTAGATCACCTTTACCATACTCATGCTGGAATGTTTACATATCACTACTTTTCGGCTGACATCTGGGGCATACCTGAAAAATAAATGTTCCTGTAAATTTTTTTTTTGTCTTTGTGTTTAAACATATACAACTTTATTATGCATGAATTAAAGGTTAATGAACGTCTGTCTGTCTTTTTTTCTCAATATTACAGGCCTAGAATTACAAAAGTTCACTTCAAGGAAACACAGTTTGAACTTCGAGTCCTGGGAAAAGATGTAAGTTTTTATTTAAGCCAGAAAGAATAGAAAAAATAATCTCAGGTCTAATGAAGTTGGAAATTTAGTGTCTCTGTCAAAGTGTTATTGGTTTTATTGAAATTTAAAGTCTCATTGGTTTTACTGAAATTTACTGTTAGAAACAAAATGTAGGTGAAAGGACCCTCACTAAGCTGTCAGGCACAAAACAGGCAGCCACATTATATAGTTGGAAACCCATTTGTCAGAGTTTAACATCACTGTGCTCTTAGAGCATTTGAGAGAAAGCAATGTTGGTTCCAGTGGGGCAAGGACAGCAGGTCGATAGGAAAAGAGGAGGATTTAAGATACAGTAAGTAAAAAAAGAAAAAAAAGATATTTATCCTGTACAAAGCATGTGGAGTAGGGAGAGGAGGACACTGTTGAGAATGTAAGAAAAGATAATAATATGTAATAAAAAACATAGTTTTCACTAATAAAAAACATAGCAGTCAGTTTGTGGTTTTTGCAGTCCAGTTTAGTTAAAAGTTTAGTTTGCTGAATTATTTTTTCAAAATACTTTGTATATCTTTTTGGAACATGAAAGTTTATCGTTGCATAAGGACTGATAGTTTATAGTTTTAAATAGTATTAACCTGCTGGCAGTAATCCACTTTACTGTTAATCTAGGTGTCTTTGTTAATCTATGGAATGGTTGTTAGTCTCATCCATGATTTTTGCATGAGGGCATTTCTCTTGCTCCTGTTGTGGACAGCATTTCTCGTGTCTTTGCAGATGTATTGGCAAATCTTTCTTTTGTTACTCCCAAGTGGCTTGTTTATATTTGGTGTGGTAATCTATAGGAATTTTATTTCTGAAGGTGTGTTTGTTGAAATAGGAGAGTTGTTTGAAGGCTGGGGGAAGGTCGGGAAAACTTTTCACCATTGTTTTGTGTAAAGGGTGAGTGATAGTTCATGTATAAACAAGTCTGAGTTTGGCTTGGAGTGAATTGCTTGGAAGTGGAGCAGTAGCTTCTGTTTGATGCCACATTTCTATGGTTTTTGTTTTAACCATGTGGAATTGTAAAGCCTTAACCATGCTGAGTAGAAAACGTGGAAGGTTTTGGAAAAGTTGAGGCTGTGAATGTTGATGGTTGGTGGACTCTCACTATTGTGATCATAAGGCAAACATTTTGACAGAACTTGGTAGTTTCAAGCCTCAACAGATATTTCTAGGAAATTGTTGAAGAGAGCAGTAAGTACAGGGGTGTGTACCTTCATTAAATTCGCCTTTGCTACTAATTTTAATCTGAAGTATTTCTATAGCACTTCATATCCTAACAAGATCAGGAAAGGCCAAAAAATCTTCTTCCTTTTTTTTAACAGTCTGGGGTTACTTTGAACAAAATTGTGTATTGGAATAAGCAGACAGTAAATCCAGTCTCTGGATTAAAGTTGTCATAACAATTTATGCTGTTTTACACCCAGAGGAGGAAAAGCTCATCTGTGTATTTGTATGAATATATGTTCCAAAACTCACAAAAAATTTGATTCACAAATTTTTTTTATTCCTCTTTTTTTCTGGTAATAAATGCTATCCTTTGTCCTCCCATGTGGCACATGAATATATTATAGGAGAGTAAATACGCCATTTTCACTCCATCCTGCCTCCTGGAATATCACTTTACAGCCCAGGGAATTAATACTTTTGTTGTATCAGATGTGGTATACCAAGTCTGGAATGTTTTGCTTGTTTCCAGTTAGTTGTAAAGAGCTCCAGAAGACATTCAGGAGGAGCAGAAATAATGGGGGCTTCCTCATGTCTTCAAATTGAACTTTATGGCATAAAGGGAAGGAGCTAGCACCATGTAATGGAGCAAATTATTTCTGAGTGAATTGAGTGCTTTGTGTGAATCATATTTTCCATATGTCATAAAAACTCTCTGCAGGGTGGGTTTTGATCCACGTGTCCACACACACCAGCTACCCTTATTCACCTTTCACTTCTCATAAAGAGGAAGCTGTTGGTGCCTTTAGTACCAGAAAAGTGTTGCTCTTCCTCTGGATGGAGTTACTTTTGGTAACTTCTTTATTGTTGCTTGCTGAGATTGGTGTGAAATTTTTTCAACCATGCCAGAAGAATCTGTGTATTTCCCACTAGAGGGGTGGAAATGGACATCCTGATCTTCTTGACAGTTTACAGTCTAAACAGACAAGTCCGTGTCTTTAGGCCACCTAAACCCCACAGTGTCACGTGTCTATGACAGCCAAACCTATGGCTGCTCATTTTGTTGTTTACATTGCTTCACTTTTCATAAACTTGATGCTTACTGAGCAGAAGATGTTATTGCTTAGTGTCTCATAATAAGGAAAGTTGCTTTGGCTTTTCTCTTTTGTAGTGTAACCTCTTGTACTTCTTCACATTCCTTCCCTGAGAATAACTCCTGTAAATTTAGCTGCCTCCTATTTTTTTTTCCTGCATGCCTGTTGCTATTGTGTACAAGCATGACCATCAGTATTTTGGTTCTGTCTTTCACTACTTTGCTTGTATTACGTTTTCTTCCTAAGGCCATTGCTGTTGTCCCTTCAGAAACAAAATACTGCCTTAAAAACTTGGCCATCCATGGACATGTGAGACTAAAACTCTTTTTCAGTGGTGTTAATCACTAAATCAGTATTTAATTGTCCCCTCTGTGAATCCATGCTGTGAATTCTGAGCTATAAACTTGTTAGGTTTTCTCTGGCACCTCTGCAATCAATGTGAAAATTGGATCCCTTACCCTGCAGGGACTGCACATGTTCACATTCCCTGAACATGACAAAAAATTGCAAAGAATTCTTGAAGATTAAAGACATTTATTTCTCAGAATACTGAGAAATCCATCTAATGGCTGTGCAGAGTTCCTGGTAGCATGTCTGTTGAGCAACCTTGCTGGAAACAATCCAGTAACACAGGTGGCTGCCAAAGCCCTCCCCTCTCCACCAGCAAAACAGAGCTTGATCACAATGGATGCACTATGTGGAAGTGAGCAGTGGAAGGGGTGCCCAGCACACCTCCTGTGTTTCCAGGAGCACGGCCTGCTTCCTAGATTTCTCTCTCTACTAGGGACATGAAAGAAAACAGAGAAAAACATGCTTTGATAGACTGTGTAGGCTGGAATGTAAATGTAATAACAGGCAGGAGTGAGAGATGTGGAGCTTTTTTGCCTGTATGTACCAAGTACTTTTGTGCTGTTCCCTGTAACATGGTGCTGTTTTGTGTAACTGCGCCTTTTGCTTTAGTTGCTCTGTGTCTGAACATGCACGTGAATGATTTCACTCCTTAGCAGGGTTTATGCAAACCTTCTGTTCTTCTTACTTTTCCTATTTCACAAAACAGAAAGAATTGAATGTGCAAAACACTTGCTTTCATCATTTTTGCTGTAAGAGAAGGGTCTTTTTGAATTCTGCTGTTTTCATTTCAAGAGATCTTGGAATTTGGGTATTTTCAAGTCAGAACATACTCCCAAACTGTGCAGTTAAAAATGATTTACACATTTTCCTCACTTCCTCTGCAATCTTCCATATTTGGATGAAGAGGCCTCCCTCAGCTGAATTCACCAGGTGAAACTGGTAATGACTCTTCAGGAGCAATACCAACAACGGATGCAGGTCCAAAGTACATAATACTCCCAGTTTTGTGTGGCTGAAACCTGTTTAAATACTTTTTTTTTTTAAATAGTCCAGAAAATGCAAATATGCTTTGTCTTTCTAATCTGCTTTTTATAAGTGTCAGCAGTCTGAAAAATAATTATGTTAATAAGGTGGTTCAGCTGTAGCCCTTTTCTGATCAAATGCTGCATTTCATCTTGAGTTACAATTTCCAGCCAGGAACCTCTAATTTGATTTATTGTTCTTGCAGTTTCTTGGGAAGATTGAACAGGGTTTGAAAATATGTTACTCTCAGTCTTGAGTCCAATTTATCTTACACCTAATTTGCAGACATTTTGATCTTTCTTATGGTTTAAGAACTGCAAATGACTTTTGTATTATTTGCATTTGGACCCACTTAAATCAGTGATAGTAGAGGGTGGAGGAGAGCAAGCACAGTGATATTAATACGTCATATTAAACAGTTTTGGCTTGTTTTGCTTGGGGGTTTTCTTGTCTTTTCTTAATCACTTTCTGAGCCACCACAGAAGGACTGTAAGACTGGTTCAAGGCCTGCATAAAATTAAATTCACTGATACTAAGGTGATTATCTCAGCTTTTTTTTCTAATTCTTTCTTAGTATTTCTGAATTACTGTAATACAAAGCTGAGATATATTTGTTTCAATCTTTACATGCAAACTAGCACAGCTTTATCAGTTTTAAATCCCAGCTTGGTATAATGTTTTTAAAGATTGACCTTGTGTAACCGGTAATGGTACGTTGTTTGTTACATATAACAATGTATATGAGGCTGTGATTTGTCTGTATTATGTCAAGAGATAACAACAGAATACTTCCTATTGGAATTAACAGCTGATGGTACCAGATATGTGCCTAACCTGGCAAAGAATAATGTTCTGAAGTAGTAGCTTCAGAGCCAGTGTTAATAATTCTCTTCCATGTGCAGGTGTACTGTGTGTACACACAGTGTGCCCTGTAACTGGGCAAGATCCCTCCTTATGTTACATTAACGCTCACTGTGATTGGGAGGAGTGGTGTGTGTGCTGGCAGGGTTTCTACTGTGGTTTTGGGGTTTTCATCTTCATTTTCTGGGCCTGCATTTCTAGGAGCCCACATATCTCTTGTAAATTAGGGTTGCTAAAGCCTGCTCTGAATCAGTGGTTCTTGAATCAGTTTTGCTCTGTGGGCAGGTTCCTTGCTCACTGGAATGGGTCTAAATCTACTGACAGTGGCCTCTTATCTTGGGAGTAATCCATGAACTACAAGAACAAGGGATCTTCTGACCCCCAGAGGGAAGAGCTGTCATTTTAAGTGTGTGTCTTCTCTTCCAGGTGGAGCTGAGCTTGCCCCGCCTGGGAACTGAGCTAGCTGGGCACAAAGCAGCTCTGAGCCTGAAAGCTGTGCAGTCAGGCTGGCATGGCAAGGCAAACATTGGGAGCTGTTTGCTAAGCACTCCTGAACTTGTGTCCTAGCTCCACAGGTGCTTTGTGCTTAGGTAGAGCAATGACCCCTCTGACTCCTTTGAAGGGTTTTGTAACATGCTTTCAGTCTTTCACTGGAGGGGTATGGGTGTTGTGACACTGCACCAATTCCCAGCTCTATAGTGGAGATCTTAAAGGCCCTGCTAGATCAGTGTTCTGGCTCGTCTGGGAGGCAGCATAAAAGAGGGAAGGGCTTCAGTGTCCATCTGTGTATGTGCTTGTAGTGTGGACTCTGTGCTAGTCTCTCTCTCCTCGTGTGGGTAAAAGTGGTGGTGATGTTCCAGCAGTATGAGCTCTAGCATGTTTTGGAGACTAGAGGAGTTGTTTTTAAAGCACCTAAAAGGAGAGGGATATTTAATGCTCGTCCTGGCATTTTTCAGTGTGTGTCTTTGTCAGGGTTAGGAGGAGGCAGTCCCACAGCTCAACAGCTGGTTATTGCTGCAAGGGTCCTTTTGCAGACTCTGGTCAGAATTGTCCTGCCCCTCCCTTGCTCCTGCAAGTCACAGATGGGATTGAAAATAACTGTTCAAAAATAAGTGGTTTTCTGTACTTGTCTGACAAGCAAAATGGGCTTCCTGAAAGAAGAGACAAACACCAAGACGGTTCAGAGGAGAGAGATCTTCAGAGTGTGCAGAGAGCCAGAATTTGCCAGAGCGCGAATGGAAACAGTGATTTACAGTGCCTCACTTTCAGTACACTGGGCACTCTGAAAGCAGCAGGCTGAGTAGCCAAGAGTAGCTTGTGAGGCACCAAACAGCACTGAATGTGTTTGGAATTGTCATTTCCTATAAATCATTAGTAAAATTAAAATAGGCCTTTTTTTCTTTCGATTCAAAGATATGGGAATAATAAGCAGAACCCCCAGCTAACACTAACTACCTGTATGAAATTGCAATGTTCAAAATGCTAAAAATGTTGTCTTTTATTGAAAACAAAAGGTCATGGTCTTAGTACTGCTTACTTTTATGTATGCATTTATAAACTGTCAGGGTAATCACAGTACTCTTGCAAGCCTTAAATAGTCCTAAAAAGAAAATGGAGTAAGTCCTAAATCTGGCTGTTCTATAAGCAGTGTCATACTGGACTTAGTTGCAGTAAGTTACAGAATCCTTCCCAGATAAGGTGAGAAATGGTGAAAGAATTATGAATTGTTTTCCCTTTGATGAGGATGAGTGTTTAATGCTTTTTTTCCTCTCTCTTTAGTAAGGTTTAATTGTGCTATTCAGCTATTGCAGACATCATTTTGAGGCCATAGTTTTCAGATGTGGTTTTTTTTTCAAATTCAAATAAATTAACTTGAGTTTATTTATATCAGAAGTCATGTTGGTCTGTTACGGCAATTGTTTCATTTTCCAGATCTGAGTTCTGTAACTTTTTGGTAAATTGGATCTGTAGGGTTATTCCCTCCCACTCCCCTTTTTATTCCCCTCCCTGAGTGCCTTTGATTGCTGAATACCAAGTTTAGATGTTTCAGCATCATAATTTTCCTTACCAGCAAGGGCGAACTTTCTTCTACCTCAGAAAATAATGCCTTCATATGATGGAATCAGCGATTTTTTCTGATCTTACTATGATATGGCAGTGTAACTATTTTGTGCCTCTTACAGTCACTAGCTTGTTTTCATGCTGCTTGTCCTGTGTGTGGGAAAGTTCTAAAAGTGTAACTTAAAGAAGAAAAAATGGAAAAATAGAACTTTTTCCCCAACAGGAATCTTTCATTGAATGCCAGTGGCATTCTAACTGGTCTAACAGTATGGGAGAAACACCTTATTTTAAAAATTCTCTTAAAAAAAAATTAAAAATCATACCTGGCTTTTCTCTGCCCCTCCCTTCCCACATCCCAGAAACTCCTTCCTTTGAGATTATGTAATTACATGAATTTAAGTGCAACAAAGGTTTCTTTGCCTAAAAGTAGGAGTGGACAAAGAAGGAGCAAGACCCTGCATATTAAAAGTGAGTCATTGAGTTTTTTCCTAACAGAAGCTAAACTGACTCATTATATTGCATAAAGTTTGCAATACTATAGTCCAGTTTGATATTATTCTTTCAAAGATGACTATAGTTGTGTGGGTTTATATGAAATCATATTAGATGACAGTCTGATATAGAAATTGTAATGTAAATCAAATAATGAAATCCAAACCTACTTTTCTGCTATGTGCAAAATAAGCAAATGTAAAGTACCACTTGACATGTCTTCTTTAAGTTTTAAAATGTAAAAATGCATTATGATCTTTCAGTGGATACACTCTTGTTTCTAGTCATCAGAGGAGAAAAAGCAATGTTGTTATTCTGGAAGACTCCAAGATAAATTGATTTTTCTCCTTGATTATTTTCAAGATTTTTCAGGAAGCCTTTATTTTCATGAATTGAACTTATTTTTTGCTCTAAATTAAACCACTTGTGAATCCTGCAGAGAGACAATGATTCCTATCAAACCTGACTTTGGGAATATATTAATGGGACCAATGTACTACAAAGTCATTTTATGATATACACAGCAGTATCAGATGAATCCTAGGTTTCAACATTCTTGGTGGCCATATGTCTTACTGTACTACCTGGATTGTTCTCTCTTGCCCTTGATGGAAGACTGGAGGATGATTTTAATTCCTTGCCAATTCCATGGGGCTGTTCCAGCCAGACATTTAACTGAAATAAGGCATGGGAGTAAATAAACTCATGCGTATGCTTTCAGTACTTTT